>JAQGBY010004891.1:0-15659 GCA_034698785.1 Mycogona germanica | reverse complement strand
GTTCCTTCACTTGCAACTACAATATTATCCGTGACTGTAGTTGTCTCATCAGCTCCATGTCCGGTTGTGCCTTTTGTCCAACTACCATCTGCCACTGTTGTCTCTTCTTTGGTGTTCTTAGTGACACTTTCGGTAGTTAGTACTTTGCTCTTTTCTGTTGTGCCCTCACCAGTGACAGATACAGTCTCTTCAACAGTTACCTCAGTAGTAGCAATGCTAGTTTCTTTTGTGGTGTGGACACCTCCAGTTGTTTTGTGTGCAGTTTGGCCTTCGCTTGTAATTTCAACATTGTCTTCGACTGTGGTTGTCTCATCAACTTCATGTCCAGTTGTACCCTTTGTTCTACTCCCATCTGCCACAGTTGTCTCTTCCTTGGTTTTCTTAGTTGTACTTTCAGTAGTTTTCTCTGCATTTTCTTCTGTAGCGGTATCACCAGTAACAGATACCGTGTCTTCACTAGTCACCTCTTTTGTAGTGTGGCCACCTCCAGTTATATCTGTGCCTTCACTTGTAAATTCAGCATTTTCTTCAACTGTGGTTGTCTCATCAACTTCATGTCCAGTTGTGCCTTTTGTTCTACTACCATCTGCCACAGTTATCTCTTCTTTTGTTTCTTCAGTAGTGGCATCACCTGTAACAGATTCAGTGGCTTCGCTAGTTACCACCACTGTGGTGTCTTCTAAATCTTCTACTGTTGATTCTTCTGTTGTACTCACAGTTGTATCTTCGCCACCTTCAAATGTTACAACTTCGTTTGTAGTTGTTTCTTCTGTCACTATATATTCAGTGGTCGATTCTACGGCTTCTGTGCTAGATTTGTCAGTAGAATCAAATGTCACCTCTTCATTTGCGGTTGTCTCATCAGTCACAACATAATTTGTTGAAAACTCATCAGTCTGTGTAGATTCTTCAGTTATTGTGCTTTTTGTTGTCTCATTAATATCAAATTCTGTTGTCTCTGTGGGTTCTTCTGTAACTGTAGTTGTGTCCTCCAAGTCCATTGTTACCTCTTGACCCTGTGTTGTTGTTTCCTCATAGTTCACAGTTACGTCTTTAAGTGTTGTTGTTTCATCATAGTCCACAGTTACATCTTCAAGTGTTGTTGTTTCCTTATTGTCCACAGTAACTTCTTTATGTGTTGTTGGTTCTTCTGTAAAATTTATTTCAATGTTGTCTGTTGTATCTTTAGTGTCTGGAACCCTTATTTCAATTATTGTCTCCTCATCAGTGTCATCAGTAATGTCTTTGTCTTCATCATCATCTATAATGAATTCTAGAGTTTCACGTTCAGGCTCGTCTTCATCAATAAATTCAACGTCTTCGGTTTCGTAATTAATTACATAGTTGTCTCTTGGGCGTGATGTTATAAATTTGATTACCTTATCTATAACACTAATGTCATGTAACGTGAGAACCTCTTTTTTGGTATTCTGCTTTGTCACGATTTTATACTTGTTCCTCACTATTTCATGAATTTCGTTTAGTAATGTGGTTATTTCCTTTTTGCTCAAGTTTATTTTTAATGGTTTATTGTTTTTATTACGGGGTTTAGTGTCTTCATCAATAAAATTTATAATTTCATATATTTCCTTATAAGTTAGTTTCGTAGGCTTCTTCTTGCCATTTCTATCAATTATTATGATGTCATCTAGATCTGTCGATATATATTTGTTTATTATTTTCGTTTTTTCATAGTTAACTGCTGTTGTGATTTTAAATATAATTTTTTCGATGACTTTTTTGTTTATGTTTTTGCCAGGTTTTTTATGTGGTACCAATTTAATCTTGCCATTTACTATATATGTCAATATCTTTTTAATATTCTTAAGAACTGTTCTGACTTTTTTATCAAGTGGAACTTTGCCATCGGGGAATACCAATTGTCCATTTTTTATAGTTTTTAGCTTGGAAATGATATATCTCACATTCTTCTTTGTAAGAAACCTTTTCATAGTCTTGCCTGGTGTGAGATCAACGACATCATAATTATCATCCAATATATCCTTGAATAATATATCAATAAATTTAACCTCGTCTGGTTTCAATGTGACTGGTGTTTTAGGATTGAAAGTTTCATCATGAGGATCAGTAACAAAGTGGAGTACAGTTGTAATAAATTTGGGAAGTTTTGGTACCAATTTCTTTATGTCAATTTTTGGTCCTCGTTTAGTAACAAAACGTGTCTTGTTCTTTTGAATTCGTCTCAATATACTGGTTATGTAATATAGTTCATCGTATGGCAACTTGTGCAACAAATTTTTAACTCGCTTAAGTGACTCGGGCTTGTCATCAGTCAAGATGTCGAATATCTTAAGTATGTATTGGATTCGTTTCGGGAGACGTCCAGTGTGAATTATTTTATTGACAGCTGGATCATCATCAGTAACGTCCAGTTCACCACTAACAATTTTGTTCCAGATTACTCTAATATTTGGATGCTTGAAATTTACGCGTGATGGTCTAGTTCTTTTCAGATTGTTTCTGGCCCATAGAATCTTATTGGCGAGATCAAATATTTCTGGTCTGGTCAATTCCAGGGGGAGTCGGCGGTGGGGTACCTTATGTTTGAGAGTATAATCTCGTTTGCCAATGTGTCTTAGCAATTTCACTAGATATACTAGTTCGGAGTCACTGAGAGGCTGCAGACGATTTGTTGACTTAGGACCACGAATGTCACCTCCATTACGCAGGATTGTCAGGAATGTTTTGATAACTCGATTCACTTTGTATCGGGGCAAGGTAAATTTAACTGGCCGATTTTTACGATCAACTATTTTGATAGGTCCGTTGGGCCACAATCTTAAAAGTCTGGTAATGTATCTCACCTGACGTGGCGAAATCTGAGTGGGGGTTAAATACTTTACCTTGGTTGGGGGTCTTGGCCGTGGATGAGCTCTGAGAAACCACCTCAGCCTGGTTATGCCAGCTTTAGTAAACCGAATGACCGGTTTGTTGACCCTTTTAACAACCCTAATCTTCCCATTCGCAATGTCGTTTAAGGTGTGGATAAAGTTGTAGACATCAGTGGGTGGAATTGATCGGAATAGATTGCGTAGGAGACCTGGTATCTGCCTACTGGGTGAGTTGATGATTCCCACAATATTTTGTGACCAGGCAATTTGTCGTCGATTAAACGGATTTCTCAGTCGGCGGCCTCGAGGATCTTGGAAGTTTAGACCATCGATGCGCAGAAGATAGGCAAAAGTGGCCAGAGATTTCCTTTTGGGTTTGGGATTGCTGCAGCCGAAACCGAAACCATACAAACAAAATATCCCCTCTCCAGTGTACCTGTCTGGCTCGTCAGTGTCACTTAGGGGCTTAACTAACAGCGGCCTAGTTTGACCCGGCCGTATAACCCTTGGTATATCATATGGGTATCTGGGTCGGACTGGTGATGTATGACTGGGCAACTCATACGTGTACGTACGGGGGTATACATATGGACGTCTGGGCCGTCTTGGCCTGACTGGGGATGTATGGCTTGGTAGATCATATGTCTGGTCTGGTTTAACTGGTGATGTATGGCTTGGAAGATCATATGTCTGGTCTGGTTTAACTGGTGATGTATGGCTTGGACGATCATATGTTTGTCTTGGTCTGACTGGGGATGTATGGCTTGGCAGATCATATGTCTGGTCTGGTTTAACTGGTGATGTATGGCTTGGAAGATCATCGGTCTGTCTTGGCCTGACTGGTGATGTATTGCTTGGCAAATCATAAATTATACTGGGTTGGTCAAGAGTATCTGGGGTTCTTAAGATATCATAGAATGGTCCTAATTTGCTAGGTCTCATGATGTAATCTGTTGGATGGTGTGGTCTCCTTCTTGGATGATTACGATGTACCCTTGGGTAGTGGGGAAGACGTTCCACAGTGAGTACTGGTATGTCTTTGGTATCCGGGAAGTTGTGGTCATCTGATGGGTTCGATTCTGTGTCAGGTAAATCCTGGGGTCTTGATGAAATTAAGAGTGGTCCTTTTCCATTTTTGAATGGCCGTTTAAATGGTGGTGGATTTTCCCCTAATTCAGATGGGTCCGATTCTGGGTCAGGTGAATCCTGGGTTGGTCTTGATATTAATAGTGGTCTTTTTCCATTTTCCAACGGGGTATAAAAGGGTTGGGGCGTTACCCCTATTTGTACTTCTGGTTGTTGTGAATACACCCTGCCAGGTAAATTCCCGATTGGTCCCGATGAAATTAAAATCGGTCCTTTTCCATTTTTGAATGGAGGATAAAATGGAGGTGGATTTTCCCCTAATTCAGATGGGTCCGATTCTTGGTCAGGTGAATCCTGGGTTGGTCTTGATGATATTAATAGTGGTCTTTTTCCATTTTCCAATGGGGTATAAAAGGGTGGGGGCGTTACCCCTATTTGTACTTCTGGTGGTTGTGAATACACCCTGTCAGGTAAATTTCCGATTGGTCCCGATGAAATTAGAATCGGGCCTTTTCCATTTTTGAACGGAGGATAAACTAATGGGCGGCGAATTCCATCTTGGAATGTTGGTGTGATGTCGTAAGTATCGTGATCTGGTTTTGTTGGTGATGTCCGACTTGGCCCAGAGGAGTGCCCACTTCCGGGTGGCCTGGGGTAACCAGAGATATACAACGGCGATGGCCTGGCTGGTCTGCCGTCATCGTCATCCAATGACTCGAACAGGGAATCAAGAAGATCGTCATCTGACGGCTCATAATCCCTGCCAGAGTCGGGGACATGTCTGAAACGATTTGGTCTTGGATCAGAGATATGCCTTCGTCTTTGATCTGATGGGAATTCGAGCTCAATAAATGCGCCAGATTCATCAGGATTCTCATCCAAGACTTCGCGTTGTGGTCTTGTTGGGCTTCTTGCATTGATCAAAGTAGCAGACACAAAGAACAGCTGAAATGATAACAATTTGTGTCATTTTATATGTGCGATCACAGATTTTTTACACATATTTGTTAATTAGTTATTGAGTTTTTGGTTACTAGGCGATTTTTGTAGGGAAATTAAACCATTAGGTTATATTGCCTGTTCCAAGGACAAGCTGTCAAAAAAATCGAGAGTGCATTTAAATTTGATTTTGCATCGATAAAGTTAAAGTAAAGATAATGAAGACGGTTACTTGGTTTTCTGCCCCCTCCCCCTATGGTAGTCTATGGGGAGTGATTTCACCATCACTTAGAATACTGAGAGGCATTCGATGTTTCACAGTTTTTTAAATAGACCAATTCCTGAATTTTTTTAATGAGAATTTGAATATGTATTTAGAAAATTAATCAAAATGTGGCTATATCGCATTTCAATCACATTTCGAATAAGGTATTGCATGTTCAAACATGCACAGGGTTCTAACTTTCATTTGCCTGTTTTTTATAAAATTATGGCTGAAAATAATTCGGGTGTCTTCTGTATATATTCTGACAGGCTTAATCAACAGATTTCTCTTTTAATTTTTTAGTAAATCTTGACGTAAATCTAATTTTCGTGAAAGAAGCAGTAAGTAGCAGTTATGACATTGGCGACAAAACTGCACAGCGCATTTTTCTTAGTGAAACCCAACAAGTACATGGATTTAAGCCTCCATTCGGAAAATATGTTAGTATGTCTAGGTAGACATTACAACCCTAAACAGTCTAAGCAGAATGAATAAATTACACACAGGAATGGTGGCTGTTGGGGGAGTGCTGACCAATGGTTGCCACTTGAAGCTGCTTTCCTAAGGGAATGTAATAGGCCAACTTACCACCACGACTGCCGCAATGGAAACGGTCTGACCACGGCCGAAAGGTGTCATGGTTCCTTCGAATTTCACGACTGTTTAGGTCGTGGAACGGATGTCTGGGTGCAGCCTGCAACAAGGTGGATCGAAACTTGCGGTTTCGATTGTACAATATCGGGGCTCGGGCTGGCTTATATGTGGATGTCGAAAACCTGGAGACAGGTGGAGCATGTTGACAATCTTCGGTGCCATAAGAGTCCTGTGCAAGCAATCCGATAGTCCATCAGTACCGGTGAAACGGCCCCGGTATCGGTAATTGCTTTCCGGACGACCGCAAACTACGCCACAGGTTTCATGGCCACAATCCTCATGTTTGTTGACCATCTTGTCAAATCGCCCATCAGCCCAAATGGTTATGAATATGTGTGCTTTCTCATGAGGCACGTACATTACTTGTTGATCCAACTGTGGTGCTATATGGCTTTGATCATGGCAAAGCGAGTTAGTTACTTCTTCGAACAGATGTCTGTCATTAGATCTGCCATGAACGTCATTCGAAAATGTTCATCGTTCACGTCACTATTGCAAGTAATTTTGTTCGAAGAAGCTCAGTGAATTAGTTTTTATAAGTACGATAAAGCTATAAAATAACGGTGAATTAGTTTCCATGCACCGCAGTACATTATATGATAGAGAATATGTGGTTCTACAGAAGATTTTTAATTCATCTTATAATAACTAGATGTGGTAATTGACACAACAAGTTTGTTCTTGGAAATATAAGAGAAGACCTGTTAGCTTTTTTTCTGGTACATTAAATTAATGTTTATGACCTCTACAAGATATGTTATAAGACTCCTTCCAATTATGGAGTTTTATTTTAAGATTCATTCCATTTAAAGAGCATTATTTTAAGGCACTTTTCATTAAAGGCGCCTGAAACAATTCCTTCAATATATTAAATTATTATACGTAAAAAAATTTGAATGGGTGGCAAAGTGAGTGACAACGTTATTGGTTACTTAATAATAGGTTTAAGCAAAGTGTACAAACACGGGACAGAGCCGTGGAAAATTTCTTCGTGCGTGGTTATTTTAAGGCGCTGCCTGTAGCCATCACTGTATTCATAGTCCTTATTATTAATTCTAGTTGACTATTATATATTTTTTTAAACAGTTTGTCACTCTTTTTCGTATTTTCGTCTGGCGCTGTCCTGGGCACTATTTCAACTGTCAAAGTGACATTTTAACAGTATAGCGGTACATCTAGGTTAATTGATCTGGCCAACAGTAGCATGATTTTTTCTTTTAGAGCATTTTTAAAATAAAATTCTAAATTGTTCGCACTATCAAAAATAATATGTGTGTTAAGACGTCAATTAAATGAAAGTGTATTCTGAATTCTCGCTATTTGTGGCGTTATTTAGCATCAATAGCACTAGCAAAAAGAAGCTGCTAACTGAACACTATGTAGTGATCAACTGGCGCCTCAAGCTTAACGACATGAACGCAAGAGCCACGCCACACTTTTAATTCATATACCTCAATGACCACAATTCTGGTTGGTTTATTCCAATATTTGTGGTACCCCCTGCCCTGGTTGTTATCGATTAAACAATCAGTCAATTGACTAGACATGGACAAAACGTCACTGGCGATGGCAATCAGAGGGCATTGTTTTCAGGCCAAAGGATCCAAATTGTCCAGAGCTAGGTTTACACCGGAAAAGATCGTCGCTAAGTAGTCGATCTTCGTCGTCAGGTATTCAGGTATAAACCGAAATATCGCAGTTCTCTTTCAATTTCTACTGGCATAATGATATTTAACAATGATGCATTTAACAATAAATTAAACTTACTTTACGTGTAAACCAACAACTATAGCAATCCGTTGGTTCCGAAATTAAGCAATTTTGTTGAATCTTCTTGACGGGGATGTCCGATATGCGTAAATTAACTGTGGTGAATCGTACAAATAAAACTAAATTTACGCAGAAGTGTTTGAAGATGTTGTCATTGACGGTACGTGGCGGCACTGTTTGAATGGAAATTAATAACGCAATTCTAACTTTTCTTTACTGACATTAACAATAGACTAAAATCAAACAAAATGAATTATGTTACTATTTCAAATCGAATTTTTATTACAACAATTATTGCATAATCATAACAAAGCCCGTGGTGAAACTATATTTTTTTTTTGCCGCTGCATGTGAATAAAATGCTGTTCCTAACCGAGGGGTGGGGTGACGTAACATAACGCCCGTAAATTACTGTTGACATTTACGTCATTTGTATCGATGAAATGTAAATCCCCTTGAACCTAATCAAAGCTTTCATAACATAAATTTTTGGTGCGCCTAATTTACATCATCAGATTGCCATCCGTTTTCCGTGTACTTAATGTCATAACAAATGCACAGTAATTACGTCAAAACTGATGATGACGACATTGTTACATTGTGCCCAAATCAGGTTTCTCTGAACTTTCAATATTTCTATTGCCTGCTCTTATGACATGGCTAAGCCCTAGTATTAAATTTAAAATATAAAATTCGAATAAACAGCACTTTCAAAAACCGATTGTGTAGCAACTTTTCTTATTTTGTTGTTTATTTTTTGACATTCAAAATGTGTAACTGAACAATTCAAGACGAACTTTCCTTGTTTTTTGCCCCAATCAATAGAAGTAATTCTCGCAATATGAATACAATATTCAGAAATTAACATTATATTAAAATTACTGATTAATTTACATGACCCACTAAAAATGTTGTCTTATCCGACTCAAAAATTACAAACTGATAAACATTTGTTCAAATATTTTCAACCAACAAAACACTAATAAATTAAATTTGAACCAAAATAACGCATAATAATTAGTCCAATGTTAATTTATTGCAATTATTTTTACATAAGCAGTAGTTACTACAGTAGGTTAACATTTTCCTGCGGTCAGATTGAAATTGATACACTAGCTGGACTACATTGTGTTCGACCATGTGTCTTTCAATGGACATGTGGTTTTGAATCGTTCTCGCTAATCACCACATTCATGGTGCTGTAGCACTATACGATTTAATGCGTATTCCTGTAGAATTGGCAATAAAATGGTATCCGATCCATTGCGTGATAAGGTCATATCGCTCGTACAACTACGACCAGCTAATGGTCAGCTGTATAAATTGTTTATTTGATTTGTGATCTAAGTCAATTAATATTTGATGCCGGTCGCGATGGACAAATTTTTGAGCTTAGTGCACAGCGATATTATCAGCAATGGTATTTTATCAATTTTCAATAGAATTCTCCAACCAATTTAGCTATTAAAAGGATCGACTCTTTCAAAATACAAATAATAGTTAACCGCCTTTGATTACGATGGCGGTTAACTATTATTTGTATTTTGAAAGAGTCGATCCTTTTAACTGCTAAATTGGTTGGAGAATTCTATCGAATGTAGAATCATTTTCTTACTTTGATAATAAATCGATTAAAATGTGCATATTTTATCACTATTAAATATTTGAAGTTGGACCATGGCAGTTCAGTTGAGGCTGATCGCAGAAATGTTGTAAAGTATTTTATTTCGACCAATGTTTTGGTTCCTTAAATAATTTCATTTCGTTTTTTTATGCGTCTAGAAATAATAAACTCCTATTTTCGTATGTGCCAATTAAATGTAATTTGTTTAAATAATGAGTTGTAGAGACTTGACATAAGATTCTGCAGTGATGAGGTATCCATCATTGGAACCCACGAATTGCTCATAAACATAATTGCCAAACAGGAACGATGTTGATGGTCGAAATTGCAAAAACAAACGAAAATGTTAAATGCATGTTGTTTTTTCTTTTTTGTTCCAATCAACTGTAGTCAAGCGCACTACAGGCGTTCTGTGCCCCTCATGGTGCAAGGGGCACGCTCAGTCTAAGCACCGAGAGGGGGTACAGAAACTCCTATTGTGATATA
Organism: Mycogona germanica; assembly: GCA_034698785.1. Classification (NCBI taxonomy): domain Eukaryota; kingdom Metazoa; phylum Arthropoda; class Diplopoda; order Chordeumatida; family Chordeumatidae; genus Mycogona; species Mycogona germanica. The sequence goes on along the minus strand of JAQGBY010004891.1, from coordinate 5,983 downwards.
CACAACAGTGAATTACAAAAATAAAAAAGTACCCAGGGATCGAACAATCAAAAGCTCCTTACAAAATTATACTATAGTAATTACTATACAGAGTAGTAGTTTGCTATAGTAACCCAATATGAAATTGTATGGTAATCGGATAGAAATTCTTTTACTGTTTATCAATGTACGATGTTTTCAATGTAATACAAAAGGAGAACAATAGAAAGTACTATTGAAATTTATATTTCAAAATATTTGAAATATTTGTTTTTTGATTTTAGAAATAGGATCTAAGGTTGTATCTGAGGTTATTCCGAGACCTCAACCACTAGACTACTGAGGAACACACGATTTGCTATGCTTAATTTTTAGTACATATTCCGTGTATGGAATAAACTTTTAAATTTTTATGCAACGTTGTGTATAAAACGATTTGCATTATATTTCATATGTAAACAAAACAGTGGTATTTCGATGAAATGAAGATTGTTTTCATTGTTCAAAATTTAATCATTTTTGTAAGGGGCCCGTGGAAATTGCTACACGGATATTATATTTAACCAAGAACGTATTTTAAACGTGTAGCCACGGATTTACCTCCATCCAAAGGAAGGCGCATTTTTGTAAAGGAAATGACCCACAGAAAATAATTACTATGTATCACCCTCCCATTCGTAATGACAATCTCATGAGTATTAAATATAATAATTTGGTATCATCCGAATAGCCTCTCAGTGAATTTTTATCTAATCGATCTAAATATAAATACAAATTTCGAAAGGCGGGTGTGATATATCAACAAGTGCTAAAAGAATATTCTTTTTTCATTTGATATAGCGCCCCACATCTCGTCAAATGAAATTGGGAAAAAATCATTTTGAGAAAATACTTTTTATATGGAATAAATAATGTTTATTTATTGTTTCAAGCACTTGCACCTTCTTTTTGTGGTGTTCATAACTTTAAAGATCGGTATTTTAAAAGTGTAGTATCTCACATAATTTGGCCGTACACGAAATTTGAGAGATGCCGATAAAACATAATCACATTCAAATACTAATGAAACGATAAACACAAACAATAACGGTACACGCAAAATAACCGTTAAATTTAATTTAAACAATTAATTAATCAATATTTCATTCTGGGTTACACTTAACCTAGACGATACCTTATGGTATTCCCGAAATTGTCAACCACCCCAATTGTTCAAAAAGGACTGCGGTCAGTCGCATGAAAAAATAATGTTCATCGTTGAGTGAACATCTTAAACTCCCCCCCCCTCATACCCATTGTGTATGGGAAATGCTTTTCAGAAAATGTCGTTCCTTAGCAATTTCCCATTTTCAGTTTTTCACATAGTAAATCAAGGTTATTTTATTATTTTTTATATTTACTTTGAAAGAGCATCAATAGGAGATGGCATCTTGATATTTTGGAAATTTGGGCATTTTAATGATGGGAGAATACAGAAACAATAGCAAATTGGATTTGGAATTTTTACATTAATTTTTTTCTCTGTAAGCAGGAATTGATATAGTATATGTTTCTCCACGAATTTGGTGGGACAGCCAATGTGATTGATAAGAACTGTAATCCAAGCCCATATTAATTAATTAAGCTAATCAATTATTTTGTAGCTTTTCTAATTGCTCTTGTGAATTCAGGAAAATGTATCAGTTAATGTGTTAAATTTCCAATTGGAATACAAAAATATATGCAGACAACAATAAATTTGCAATTGTTTTATTAATTCAGTATTTTATTCATTTCACATGTCAGTTTTAAACAATCCCCGCATGTTCTTGCAGCATCTTATTAAAAATAATTGCTAACAGATACAACATTTGAACATGATTTGAAAACATAATGTCAAGATGGTGTGAACTTAAGATATATTTCAAATATTATATAGGGGGAGTAATAGAGCCAAGAGCGCATCTGTATTATAATTTTAATTTTTCCCACTAAATACTCAATGGCAGAGCTCTAAGAAAGTTTAATTGTAATATAGTGTGTTTCAACTATATGTAAATGTTTGTCATATTATATTGGAGTACACGAGAATAAGGTTAACACATGCATATTATTCTGTCTGGGTACCAGTTAGTTCGAACTCAGGTGTCTCTATATTCTTGTATTTGGAAGAATTGTTTTTCCACCATGTGTCAGTTAGCCGGTCAAATTCACCCTGATTAATGTTTCCGTCACTGTTGACAGCAGAGTGTGCATCTATATTTGTAGGAATTTTATCCTTGCCATTAACAAGGTTAATTTCCCATTTTGTTTTCCCACTTCCACCGGATCCACCACCACCACTGCTACCATCATTGGCACCAGTGTTTCCACCAGAACCTGAGTTCTTGGAGCTGCCGGAATCGTCACCATCTGGACCACTCTCTTCGGTGCCATCATCGCCTGAGGATGTCTCAATTGCAAACTCAGGCGAATTCACATTGGGATATTTTTTAAGATTTTTTTCCCACCATTTTGTTGCCAATCTTGTGAATTCATCGTCGTCAATCTCTCCATTTTTAATGGCAGATTTTAAATTGATATTCAATTTAACTGGTTTTGGCCCAGCATTTGTCAAGAAGGCTTTGACAGTGTGGGTCTTCTTTCCACTTGGATGTGATTTCAAGTACTCATTAACCAACTTGTTTAGTTTTACGTTATCAATTTTTCCATCTGGTCCAATGGCTGTTGAGATGTCGAGGTCAACTTCTTTACCATTTATCATCACTTTATAAATGCGTTTGGTCTTTCTGATGGTTTCATCCACAATATTGATATCGTCAGAATCTTTGTGGCCATGTTCTTTTCTCCATTTTATGATGAATTTTTTCAGGTTCGGTTCATTAATTTTACCCTGAGAATCAATTATATCAGGATCATCAACGTCTATGTCTTGACCATCAATATTTATTGTTAGAGTTGGTCTGGGGTTGTCCTCCTTTTCTGGGTGTCCAAAGTGTGTTGTTATGTAGTCATCAATGATCTTCTTCAACTTGACTTCATCAACTTTGCCATCAGGTCCTTCTGGCACATCGATATCGACTTCTTCACCATTAATAATTACCTTGAAAACATGTTTCGACTTGGGAACTCCATCGTCCTTGTCTTTTCGGCCATGTTCTTTTCTCCACTTCTTGACAAACTTTCGAAGATTGCTTTCATTAATTCTACCCTGGGGATCAACTACACTAGGATCATCGACAGTAACATCAATTCCATCTATGTTTACTATAACTGCTGGTCGCTTTTCTAACGCAGGCTCTTTTGGAGTCTTCGTTTTGGGATTCTTTCTGATCAATTCTATATAGCGTATCAGTATTGGGATATCTGAAGGCTTAATGTTCTTGGTCTTTCCATGTTGCTTCAGAATGGTTCTGAATTTCTTGATAATTTGTTTAATATCTCGCTTTTTCACTGGCTTACCATCTGGGAACTTTACATTCTTTATGTGCTTGCGCAGACGTTTAAGATTAAGGATGATGTAAAATAATTGTCGGTCTGTGACAGGCTTACCAGATTGATCAACTAGTCTGCCATTGGTTATAGAGAGGGTCTTGGGCAGTTCAAACTTTGTGTCCACTTGGTCTGGATTAATGACAAAGAATTTTTTGTAGGTCTTGGGAAGCGATTTAAAGAATTTTTCCAACCAAGTGACAAAATCTTGAGGGAATCGTTTTCTATCGTGGCTTGTTGGCTTTCCTATATTAGTTAGATAATCGATGATGAGATCATATTGTGGGTCATCAAGAGTCTTGCCATTGACAGTCAGCTTGGGAACTGATGTACGCAATTTTTTGATAACTTGAATTATATTTTTTATGGTTTTGGGTTTCAATGGTCTCTTCTTTTTGTCATACAAGACATCATTTACAATTGTAACATGTTTCAATGTTTTTATATAGCTTGGTACATCTTCCACAAGGCGGACTGGCACTTTTTTGCCATTGACAATTCTATATTCTATGATTGTCAGAGTCGATTCAATTGTTTCGGTATATGTCTGCTTAACAAATATTTTGACTCTAGTTGGTATTTTTTTAATAATATTCACAACCTTAATTAAATCAGTAGAATCAATTGGAGGTTTGGACGGGTTTGTCAGTTTTGTCAGGAATGTGATAACCCAATTAACTGTAGTGTCATCAGCATCTTTTCCTGTACCATCATCCAGTTTGCCTCCATTCTTTATAAACTTTTTGATGAATACCACTATCTGGTCTATTGATTTTGTAGTAATTGGTTTTCGGTTCTTGTCAACCAATGTATTATCTTCTACACTAATGTCATACACATCATATGGAATTTGAACTGGTATTGGTTCCTCGCCATCATCTATGTCATAAATGATATCTTCCTCTGGTGGACTCTGGGTTGATTTATCATCAGGTTCCGGATCTACTACCTCACTTGTATCTGTTGAATCAGTTACTTCACTGGGTTCTGTTGTTTTGCCAACATCAGATCTTGTTCTGTCTTCAATTACATCGTCATCAGTTACATATTTTTCTGTAGTTATTCCCTCATTTGTTTGCTTAGTTTGTTCATCTTCTTCAGGCTCAGTTGATGCTTTAATAGGCTCTGTTAATTCTTGTCCACTTCGCTCAGTTGTAGAGCCAGTTGGAGTTTTGGGTTTTGGATTACCAACAATTAATTTTATAACAGTAACCAACTTTGGAATATCAGATGGCTTAACTTTGTCAGTCTTTCCATGATTTTTCAAAATTATTCTGAATGTTTTAATAATTCTTTCAATGCCGTCTTTCGTTGCAGGCTCTCCATTTGGAAGCTTTCCATTCTTTATGTTCTTGATAATACGCTTGAGATTAACAATTATAAAGAACAATTGCCTATCAGTGACTGGTTTACCTGATTGGTCAACTAGTTTGTCTTTGGTTACAGTGATGGTAGTGGGGAGATCAACATCATTATCAACTTTATCAAACTTGATTATAAAGAATTTCTTGAATATCTTTGGAAGTGATTTAAGGAATTTTACCAACCTTGTTACAAATTCTTGAGGGAATCGCTTTCTATCATGGCTTGTGGGTTTTCCAATATTTGTTAGGTAATCAATGATAAGATCAAACTCCGGATCATCAACTTTCTTGCCATCAACTATTAATTTGGTAACAATTGTGCGCAATTTCTTGATAACTTTGATTATTTTTTTAATAGTGCTTGTGGTCAAAGGCTTTTTCTTTTTATCATATAATATGTCATTTGTATTTGTAACATGTTTCAATATTTTAATATAACTTGGTACCTCTTCCACTAGGTGCACAGGCACCTTTTTGCCATTAACAATTCTATATACAATAATTGTCTGGGTTGTATCAGGCTTCTCAGGATATGTACGTTTCACAAATATTTTGACTTTAGTTGGCAGTATCTTAAGAATGGTAACAATCTTCTTTAGATCATTGGGATCTAGTTGTTCTTTGCTAGGTTTCTTTAGTTTTCTCAAAAATGTTATAATCCATTTGATTGTTGGGTCATCAGCATCTTTTCCTGTGCCATCATCTGGCTTGCCACCATTTTTAACAAATTTGTTAATGAAGACAATAATCTGTTCAATAGTCTTCTTTGTTAGTGGTTTTTTGTTTTTATCAACCAATGTGTTGTCTTCCACACTAACGTCATACACATCATAAGGAATTTGAATTGGTACTGGATCCTCACCATCAACAATGTCATAAATGATATCATCTTCTGGCTGTTTCTCTGTTGAATCTTCAATACTTTCTACCTCAACTGTTTCAGTTTCAATTGTCTCATCAGAGACAATTGTCTCAGAACTGACATCAAATACATCTGTTGTTTCAATGTCCTCAGCATTTGTTGTAACTTCGCCTTCAGGTTCAACAGTTACATCACTTTCAGGTTTGCCTGTTACTTGACCTTGAGTTTTTGTTGTTTCTTCATCGTCTGGGTTGACAGTTATTTCACCTTCAGGTTTGGTTGTTACTTTACCATCAGGTTTGGTTGT
>JAQGBY010004890.1:0-15664 GCA_034698785.1 Mycogona germanica | reverse complement strand
ATCCGCAGGTTATTTTCCATTAGTTTCTCCATTTATCATTTTTATTGTCCGGCACAGCATGTAGTTTTTGCAGGCGCTAAAGCCATTGCTGCCCCCGAGTACAGGCAATCACACAAAACACGGTGGTATTGCTATTTGCCAAGCATTTGCGCTGCCCATTCCGCCTATGCTCTCGCCTTGAAGGAGTTTAAAATAAGAGATACATGTTTGCACACTGTAGATACACTATACTGTAAACCTACCACAGAAAATTACAAATATATGCATATCTTAGTTTGTTGTTGTTTTTTGAAAAAGGTCAGCCGAGTTTTGCTGATATCAGAGCCTTCATTAAAGATATCGCATCTTCAAAGAGTTAAAAATTGATCCTCTTACCACTTGAACTGCACACGAGCCTCATTTTGTGCATATACCCCCTTCACCAATATAGACTGAACTCGTTATTCCCTCAACCTTCCCCACCCCATCGCCCCTCCTCAATCCAGCACCTCCCACTTCAATTACGTTTGCCTCGTTACTCCTGTTGACCCGCCAATGTCACAACGTGCTTTTTTGTGTTGTCCTTTCTGCACGGACGGATGACGTGATTTCGCTCTTGATATTGTAACCACGCTTCGCTCACTTTAGAAAAGTAGCTTTTTCCCTATCCAGCGATTCGGGAAACTTCGTGCTCGATAACAGGACGACAGCATCAAACTGATCAAGATCACGTCAACCGTGATTTTATTTTTTGGCCTGCCTCGATCAAATTGACCAAATCACAACGAATTGATCGCTGCAAACAACATATCGAAATACTTGATATGGATAAAAAATATTGCTACTTTTAATTTTGTTCATCTAAATATATTATGTGAAATATACGAATATGTTAGAAAATTAGTTTTCTGAAAATTACCAAGCGTTTATAGATAAAAATATCAATATACGAGGGTTAAAATAAAATTGGTAAATACTGTATGTTTAAAGGGCATTATGTCTGCAGTCCCTACTAACTTGTTTGAACTATGAGTAAAACTTTTTGGATAGTGAACTATAGCTGATGGTTTCGTCCAAGCTGGGGGGTGACCGGATCCCCCCAATCCGTTTGGGGTTGGGGTAACCCCAATAAAAATATTAAAAAGTACACGTTTAATCCAACTACTGTATTTAAATAGAATTATTGTTTTGGAGGTACTCGTACATCGATAATAGAAATTCAAATTTGAATGAGCAACCAGACAACAAAATCTTGACAAAAATATACCGTAGAAACTCTTCTGCGTCGAATTTAATTCAATAAATAACTAAGTCATCAAAGATTAACGCGAATACTAAACCTGTCAGAAACATGAAAGTTCACGAAACTAAAAAAAAACTGCGGGTAAGCTAAGTGAACCGCATAAAAAACGTTCACAATCAAGACCTATAGGATGCACGGTTCGGTCCAAGAAACCAGATATCTGCACCATCATCTAGTCGCCGCCTATCGTCATCTAATACATCCATGGGCCGAACGACACTGACAACAACCAACAAAAAAAAAAGATGGCATCCGCGAAGAAGACTGATATCTGTCGCGACGTTGCTTGCCCCCTAATTGAGCTCCGTAATATTATCCCAAGGTGAAGTACTGGAGAAGGCGAACGCCCGCGCCTGCCAATTAAGCTCAGACCGGTGACACTTTCTACCTCATCAGCACCCTCAACAGACCTATCACGCCATTCCGCGTGGCGCCATCTGTAGGCAGAAGTCTTCCAAATACAGTACGTCAATGAATCGGCGTTAAATTCACTATGTATTGACGAAGTGCGGATGATCATTCCACCAGGTGGCGCACATTCTGTCAAATGGCAGCTCACACTGGTTGCAACCTGATCCGTTAAAACCCAAGTCGCCGATAGGAGCGCTGGGCACGCTTAGTGAACGATAGTTCAACAGTTATCCGATTATAAAATAGAGGTGATTGGCATTTCTCGATTTTACCACATGGTTCACATTTTACTCCCATAGGTGGCGTTACTAGTGACTAGAATAACAACAGATTGATATCGGCGCCCTCCTGAGACATTAATTGCTCCCAATATCATGTGACGCCAAAAGTAATTGTTCGCAGAACGAGCGCCGGTGGACGTCTGCGAGCTCGTATTACATCGCATCACCTCATCGTTGATTTATGATTTCTTATATCTGTCCGGTCACACGAACCCGCACACGCGAGGCAAGGAGGGCAGCAAAAAAGGGGGAGATAGGGGGTTCGATATCCGTAAGCAAATAACAACAACAACAATGCGTCGAGCGATTGATTTATTACCCACCATTATAGTCGTAACGTGTTCAAGCACATCCAGTCATTTACTTTTCCAAGAGCTCTCTTTCAAAGCACGTAATACTCTCACGGGCGAAGGACGCCAATAGAATAACGCACCCCCCCCCCAGTGGTCGTGGAACTTTGGAGGCGCCCTGAAGACAAAAAATCACTTACCACTCAGCGTATAGAGTTCACAGAAAAGAACTTTTTCTGAAAATTTATTTTTGCAATTACTACTATTGTACGATACACAATACACATCTATTTATATGTTTTAGTTTCAGACACTAAAGTAGTTCGAACCTTTTGGAATGTATCATTATTTCCAAGAAAATGTTTTACCTTTCTACCTTTTTACCTTTTTACCTTTCCCTAAGAAATAATAAAATTAAATATACTCGAATGAAATACACTATTTTGTGCTCAACTTTAGCTTCTTATATTTTACTTCCGAATACAATAAATAGCATTAAAATTGTTGGAGGGTTTGACCCCTTCAAGAGGAAGCGCTGTTTGCCCCCTTCAGCCAGTGACGTCACTGCTATGACGTAGAGTCGCCATTATGTATCTTGTTACGTTTTGTATCGTTTGTCGTGTGCCAAAGCGAGGCCTAACTACGTCCAAGTATAATTAAACAAAAAAATGTGAGCATCTTCTAATATGATGATACATTATTACTATGTTGAATGCATTTAATCTTATTTTCAAAATGAATGTCTTCAATTTATTTTGATATCAACCAGGAATACCTCACACAGCGAATAAATGTTCGCCGAGTGTATGAATGTTACGTGTATATGGTTCGACAAGATAGCTCGACTCTTGTGTAGGCCGGACATAGGTGTTGCAAAAACAGTACCCTATTTCTTCAGCTCTATACACGGTTTCGTCTGATCATTAGGAAGCGAGCAGTGATGCGAAGAATGAGGACGATAGACAACATCAGACGTCTAATTAAGGTCAGTAAGTCACGGTGCTGAACCAGCCCTACACATTACTCAACGGCCACGCTTGCACCTTCACATTCAGCCATTGAGTGACCAAAAATAACCCAGCGTGAAATGTACTAATTTCAATGTTTGCAAACTACGCAACATCTGGTGTCCGACATCTCATGCAAATGTAATGACATCCTCATGTAAACAATTTACAATCATATTTTATAATTGCAACTTATTTACATGAAAATTAATATTCTTAACCAGGCAACAAATAATGAGGAACGAATATCCACCCTCGATCTTTAGATTTCAAATGGATGGTCAACTATTATAATCGCACATTGTGGTGCGAATTCTGTAGATCTGTATCAGTCAGGAACAAGTGAAATTACAAAAACTCATTAATATCATTCATTTAAATTAAAAATCTGATTTATTGATTCTAAATCTGATCTCCGAAATTTTCGCAGACATATTTCCGAACAATTTTTCTAGGAACTGGGCACTCACCTTCGCACCATTAATTTTATTTGATGTCTTGGAGATATTTTGAATCGCGACAAAACTTTTTATCTCGACACCAGCTTCTCTAGCTTCCTCAATCGCCACTTGTCGCCAGCAGGGGGCGTGGCTGTCAAGCTCCTTAATTGAGTGCCCGCCACTAAGCCTTATATGAAAAGAAGGGAGAGAGAGAGAGAGAGATCGAGCGAGCAAGCGAGCGAGAAGGGGGAAGAAACTAGTAGTGAAAGGGAGAAAAGGTTCGCCTCGCCACCAGCAATCTAGACAAAAGGTGTTACTGCCACTTGATTTTGTAATCTAAAGTAGATTAAATCAAAACTTAAAGTGATTTTGCCGAGTTCTCTATTTTTTTTCTCTCCTCTCCTCCTCCTCTTTACGTTTTCGCTCTCTAAGCTTTTGTATGTATCGAGCTTTTACGAGATCCCATTTATCAGTTTATTGCTTCGCGTCGAGGAAAAGCGATCGTTAAATCGAGTGCGAAGCTTATTTTGATGGAAACCTCGCGTCTCCCCACTTCGGTGTCATTTTTTCGTTCATTCAAGAGGGGCCGAGCGAATCTACAGTCCGTCAATGAAGCATATCATAAACATTTAACACGCAGCCTTGCGTAATGCAATGATTTCTGACAACTTCAAAATATTCGCTGGACAAATATATTCCGTCTCCAGTCTAAATAATTGATAACATATTTATTATCACTCATTGATCACTTGCTAACACGTATTTATTGAACTTTCTCCAACAAATAATATAAAAAAAATATTAGGAAATATCCACATTTTAGACATTCCTCAATCCTAATGCAATCTTCCAGCAGCGTTCTAGTTATGATAAAATAACCATAAGACACGGTCAGAGCGTTCTAGTTGTTTCTCACTTTGAGAAAGAAAGTTTCATGTGATCTAGAAATTTTTCTTTTAGTGTTCCACCCCAATATGCGAAATCACCGATAATGGACGATCGAAATAAAAGGAAGCCCGATACAGTTGCTTAAGCAGCTTTAAGATTGTTCGTGTCGTATTGATGAAAATGTGCCTCTAGCAATTTTCTGTTCAACTTTAATCACATGACGACAAAGTCTGAGTTAATTCAGTTTACTCTGAGTTAACTATTGATTGGTTTGTCAACCACTGTTGATTTTAAAGTGCTCATCTCAAAGACAAACGCTTGAAATATTTTTTATACTGTAGAATTCGCGGTTTGTTATTGCTCACAGATAGAAATTTAATAATTTAATTATAACAAAAACCAAACTTTATCTACGGTGTAATATAAAAAAACGCTGTTAACAAGACCAGTACATGGGCATTGCAAATGGATATTCTGGAATGCCTCGACTACGAGCGATAATCGTGAACAACATAATTTCTTGTAGCGACTGATAAAATATTGCACGGCAGCAAAGGGTATGTTAACTCTACAAGTAGGAGTATTTCTATTGGAAAATACACTGAAGCTCCAAGCATGCTCTTCTGTAGAATGTTTGGTATGTTGATATATATACACGTATATTTTATCGTGTATATATATGTTGCCGGGTCGACTAATTAAAAATACGTGTAGGTTGGGATGCCTGCAGCAGAAAGTTGCTGGAGATGTTTGCATGTACATTGGTAGTTGGGCTCACACAGAATTAAATAGACGTAATAGAAATCCTTCTAAGACGCTACAGTAACGTAACACATCAACACTTTGCAAGATAGCTCACATTCAATGTCTTCCTTGATCAAACTTCACTCGCTTAAAATGCTCAAGCAGACCAAAAATATTCGTAATTCCTTTTCCTAAATTCAAATGAAAATATGGGCTTTTAAAATGACACTTGAAATTACTAACTAGTGCAGTCAAGTTTTATTGGTCAACCGTTACTCAACAACCAACAAGCACAGGCAGATCACTAATTGTATCGAATGTTCAAAAAACAATAATAAGAAGAAAATTTAAAAACTTTAACCATGTTGGTCGGAAGTAGTCGTTTGTGATACTCGCAAACTAACAAAACAATAAAATGACGAAACTCTGACGAAATGTACCCACACCATTTCGAGACGTCAACAAAGTCCACTCTCTGCATCCGTTCTTTCAATATCTTTTAATCGAATGCAGCCTTTATTTATTTTTGAGACTCTGACCATTGTGAACACATTGGTCCATCGCGTCTCGCCAAGCCCCTTTCACTTCCAGAGCAACATCCCACCTCCCCTCACACGAACGCTATATCCTCTCTATCCTATAACAATAACCATTCTTTGTATCCCGCCTTCCGCGTCCCAACTCAGTCAGCCCCGCCCCCACTCGATCCTTTTAATAGCTTGTCGGACAGACCTTCTTATGCCACCTAATGGGGCTTTCAAAGGTTCGTCACATCGAATGGTGCACCGGGAGAGAGATTTTGATACAACGAGAGAAAATTGGCTTCCGCATATCGAGAGAGAGAGAGAGAGAGAAACAATCAAGTACCTCCATATAGTGTTTCCCCATATCGAGACCTAGGCAGTACGTGTGCCAGCGTCTCTCCTATGTTATAGTACGTGTACTATGCGTATACTCTGTACATACGCCGCACTCGACGACCAGTTGGTAATGGAATAACGACGGAGAAAGAACACTTGGTTTTTCGGTCTCCCGATAGGCGTAGACGGCAAAACCCCGAACTGTACATCGATGGCGTGCGCCGGTGTTTTGGAGTCGTCATTCGCCACCATCGGAGACACACGACTCCAGCGCCGCTCAACGCCTTTTTTAATAACACGAATAATTGTAAAAAAAAAATAAAACTTCTTAAAAAAATGGTTGAATGGTAACGAAAATTAGAATTATCGAGAAGGATATTTATGAAAAGACAAACCTGACTTTAAGAGAGACGGCTGGGATTGAAAACGCAATGGGAAGTTACATGATGGACGAACATTGTAAACCAAAACAAAAATGAGTGCACTTACTTAAGTGTTGTATTGAATAAATGCCGTCAATGCCATTGAAATGCTCGTCAAGTCGTCATCGTTGTGACGGTGTGTCCTTGACACAGGGTGACGATGCCTTTGAGATGGCATCAAGTGGTTTTTCGTAACCCCCGTCCATCCAAGAGTTCAGGTTAGACTTATTTAATCCACCGAGAAATACAAGTCTCTGTTCGACAGAAATGATGGGATAGATATGAAGTGTTTTAAAAATTCGACAACACTCGAATGACATGTCGGATCATTATGCGTTCAAGACGACGCTGGGATTCCTCACTGCGAACCAAATGGGCCGGGACACGGTACCTTGAGATACGCGAACCCATTGAAAGTTACTTTCGCCGTGCTGATCGCGGAAAGGAGGAGGGGCGGAAGTGGATAGAGAAAAAATCCGCCACCATCTTTTGGCAACCGAGGGACCGAACACAGTCAGCGACAACCGTCCAAAACATCAAAGTCGACGGTTCGCACCACTTTAGCGTTTTCCGTTATGGCCGCTGTCTCTGGTCGTTGTGTGAGGTCATGGACGGAGATTTTTCTCCGCACAAAAGAGACTCCGAAAGAATCGGGCACTGCTTTTGGAAAACGGATCGACAATAGATAAGCCTGGAATATTGGGTAAATGTGTGTGGATTTTTTCTTCCTTTTTTCTGGTGTATGCTGTACTGTATATCCCGGCTACGGCGAGCCATAGTAAAGAACTTAGGGTTAACACGGTTCTAAAAAGAAGTGGCTACGTTTCTGGAATCGAGGTAATCGGCCTAACGAGTGCCGGGCTGAGGTCTGCTCACCCCGCTAGACGACGAGAAACACGTTCGAGATGGGGATTTCCGGCACCGGGAGCATTTCTTATTATTCCTTAATGCTAGACAGGCCAAGAATCCCGTTACTCCTGATGCGGCCTAACTGATAGCAATTCGCAAGTCGCACATCCATGCACAAAAAAATCGAAAAACAAAATACGAAGCTTGAATAAATACACGTACTAAATGATAAATTTGAAAATGTAATCTATTGAAATATTGACCGTTACTGTCTAATTGTGAAATCAATCAGATAGCTTTTCATAACAATAGTTTACCATCTGTGGGCTTTTGTTACAGGGTTTTAAAAAAAAGGAATTTCAACGTCAGACGGAGTACAATAATCAAAAAATATGAACAATGTAGCATAAAGTAAAATAAAACATGTGCAATGATAATATTTAATGTAACAAAAAAAAGAGAATACCTGACGCGAATTTTATGAGTCCTCCCCGCAAGATCAAAATCATCAGGACTTGAAATTTCTTAAATCCCGACATTTTTGACATTTTTCAAATGCAGGATAGTCTCCTGTACATTGCAAGAGATAGTAACTTATTATTGAGAAACTTTAATGTTTCAAAATGTTGGGTTAAGTCACGTTAAAACTGATTTCACGAATAAATTAGTACAAGAGCATTTTGGCGTAACCCTGTAGCGCGCTTGTAACGAGCGTATGTAAAGCTCCGCCCGAACAGGCTTCACGCAATACACCGGCGCCATCCAATTTAGCATCAGTTAGGCTGACCCGATATAAATCAGATATGCTGAAAATTGAAGTAAAAGTACGTTGATGTTGGGCTACGTTTTTACGTTGAGTTAACTTCCAACAGAACTTTAAAATACACGCTACCACTAGACATATGTATCTGATATATCCTCAAATGTACTCGTACATACATTGCAATAATTTTACTAGGACAGTCATTTCTCCGAATCATTACCTTCGCCAAGAGACGCATGATACCTTTCAAACGATATCGGCACATCCTGGATTTTCTTCGCTGAAATTGTGAAATGATCGTATTGACAAAAAATTGGACAAATTCCAGAAAATTTAATGATCCGTGACAAAAACTGGTTTTGAAAATGTTGTCGCAAACAGGATTCGATAGACTATATGCAAAATCAAAAAGATGTTCGACGGTCCTTTCTCCACTAAGTGAATGGAGAGAGTGAAGTGAAGGGGGAAAAAATGAGATGAAGCGATACGGTGGTACTGGGAGACGTTCGAACAGTTTCAGTTGGCACTTTGTTTTGCTCGGAGAGTCGACAGGCTCAATACGTTTCAGACATCGCGTTATTGGTCGATCAGTCTGGTTTAGACCTACGGCTTAGACATCCTCCTGGTACCACTTGACTGATCTAAGGGTTGCCAAAGAGAAGCGCGTCTGACATCCAAAAATCACGCCATCATCCTCGGAAATTCGAAACAGATTCTGCCTCGTGAGAGTCATCTAATTTCCGGATTTGAAGAGTGTTCCATCTAGGTTAGAACGGGCGCCGGAAATCTTAATAAAGCTCGCCACTATCTTGTAAGATCAGCAAAATGCAGCATGATTTCATCTTCATGTGTAGCGCGTCTCACTTTCGAGATGCATTTCAACCGGTTTTCGGGACTCAGTAGGGAATTTAGTTCGCTTTTCCAGGAACAGCCCGTTTGTTTGCCACTCAGATACTTGACAACAATGTTTTACAGAAATAATTCAAACCAGGAGTTGGGAAAATGGCTCAATTATCATTAAAGAGTTCGTTTTCTTGCTCGTACAGAGTATTTGGTTTGGATTTCACTTTCGATAAATACCCTCTGATCCCGGGTTAAGTATGGATTAAAATACGAATGTACGACTCGTCGTAGCACAGTTGGTTTAGCGACTGACCGTGGTTTCGGCGGTCCTGGGTTCGATTCTGGGCGTGGGCTCTCTCAATTATTCGAACGATAACGTAACGCCGATATTCATTTAATGAATTGGTTAATATATCTCAAGATGCTTCAGCTGTCCAAAAGAGATAAATTTAAAACTCCAGCAGAAATTCCCAATGCAAATTCTACTGACGGCAGGGTTTGTTAACCTGACTCGTTTCTCCAGAACGAGTGAGCCATATAATAGGCAAGGAATAAACGAATCTCCTCGTATCACCGGCAGAAGCGACTGCGACACTCCAACCGTATTCACGGACACGATTACAATGACAAAAGAGATGCGCTCGCTCGGTTGGCCACGCCACAGTGGATCCGATGGAGCCAAATACCGCCGCTAACCGATATGGAAGCGATGGGAGGGGATCGGAGGAGGGGAGAGGGTGGGGAGGTAAGTTCGAAGGATACGGAAAAAGCGATTATAATCTCTTGGCCCGGCGCCACATCGGGTAACCGGGGCGCCGACACACAAAACACACCCACCGGTGGGGAAAAGCGAGGTAACCGCAAGATCAACCGCACAAAACACGGGCGACTGCTCACCGTTTGCTGCGTCCATGGGTTGATCAGAATCGGTACTCGCTCCTTCTAAGGACTCGACAAAAAGGTGTCCAAACAGTTTCTAGATTGGCCAAAAATATTTTGTTTTAAATTAAGAAATTAAAATATATTTTCAAGTAGTTATGAATATTTGTTGCATTAGCACCTAGTACACTTGAACACCCGGATTTAGGCCGTTTGGTGGCCACCAAATTCAATGAGAGCATTATACTATGAAATATTTAAAATATATTGGTAAAGTCTATCGTCATGTATAAACTTTGTAAGGTTGGAGTGGCTTCGGGTCTCGTTTTAGATGGCATCCTGTATTTCCCCTCAGTTCTTGTTGCGATGTCCCGTTCGGCTTTTCGAGTGACGTCACTTTCGTGGAACTAAATAAATTGGAAACGAGGTTTTTGCTCCGACGACCACGGCGTGGCCGACGAATGGGTTCTCGCAAGTTCGTTTATCATAGACACACACACACACCCGCGTTCGTGACCCGTTCGTGCATTTCTATAGCCATTCTTTTAACGGCGAGTTATTTATGTCTAAAGTGCGAGAGCGCCTCTTCCATTCGAACTGTCAAAAACGGGCCGATGGAGCTGGGCTGAGGTGAGATGGTGCCGCTGGAATAGTGGGATATCGTGCAATGGCGAGATACTTTGGCCGAAGACGAATTTCAAGGAACCAAACGTAGGTTTTTTTATACACAGAGGCAGTTTATACGGAACGTTGAGAAGCGATTTCTTTCCTTTTTTTTGTACAAAGAAGTGAGGCATTAGAGATCAGGAATATTTACTCACGGGCATTCAGTAGGTGATCGCTTATTTCAATCAGGTGCACCGAATTTCCAGTTGGAATTGTCAATGCAAAGACGTTGGTAGTATATAGAGACATCTCGGCTTCACGAGAGCCTCGTGTTGAAGGTGAAATACAAAATATTCGATCTATTCCTACACATCTCTTTGGATAGGAGTTTCCATTATAAGGTAGAGCAAATGTTAGGTTGGAGGAATCATGCTCGCAGTTAGACAAATGTGATTTAACTCACAGGAAACATTCCAATTCTTCTTTGTTCAATAAACTAACACTTGGTGACGAATAGTCATTTAAAAAAAGTTGAATAGTTCTTTTCAAAATTGGGAGAATTGAAAGTATTCAAATTTCTTAGAAACAATTGACCCACTTTTCAGGCTGGACATTGGCAGATCAACATTAGATTCTGAGATATGTTCCTCCTCTGATTTCCTTATTTCTATAAAACCTCAACAGAGTTACCCCCAAAAGCAGTCATTTTCAAATCTGGCATTACATTTATGGTGTGTTTGCGGTCTACTAGAGACAGCACATCATGGCCGATCTATCGCGAATGACTACACGGGTTGATTTAATATTGAAAAACAGGGGCCAATGGAAACTAGACTGCGAAGGACGGCGCACTGCAAGAAAAATAATAGGAAAAAAAACCATTATACATTGGAGGGCCAGACAAAAAAAAATGGTCGATGCAATCGTCTCTGATCCACATTACCTATAAAGCACTTTCCATTTTCTTTTTATGTAACAACTAAGCTGAACTCTCAAAGACTAATTAAACGGATTCGAGAATGCGAAATGAGCTTCATTGTGTTAGGTTCGCCAGACAATAACGTCGGTTGACGTGGCAAATCATTAATTAATTATAGCACTTTAGCATCAGTGCACCGGTGAGCAACACGCGAACATCACGATGCGACTCGCGAGTGATGCAACGATTTAATTCCAATGAATTAATGACGGTTGCCTTAATTTGTGAAATTAGGGGTAGAGAGTTGGACAATTTTTTTAATTCTGATTTTGTATAAATCAAACACTCAGACAAAATCAAATTTATACAGTAGCACATTAATGTGTGGTAGACCATTATGTGAATACTTTCTAATTAAGTTGTTCTTATTATCCACTATATATTGTAGTAAAAGTCGATATTTTTTTAACTTTCATTAATATACAGTTTATCAACTATATGTCATATAGCACCAGCTCCTGTATATCAATAATATTAATTCGAATTAGCTTCAAATTGACTGAAATATCTGATCACATAATTAAATGTTCTTCCGAACAATTATATTAAAATTATGCAATTTATATTAATAATTTCAATGATTTTAAAAAGGTAAATAATTGTTATTGTGATATTTATTTTCGTTTACGTTTATAATGCGAAGTTAATTATCATTTGCGGTGAGACTCGCTAACATTAGTTAAATTTTGTCCAAAAATGATTATTTTTAAAAGATCAAATATTAAATAACCATTTTTTAAATTGCGTGCGTTCGCATGTTTTACACCATATTTCAAACCCGAAACACCATATGCAAATAAAGACGCGGACATCACGAGGCTGTCGCTCTCGCCGCAGCCTCGTACTGTTCGCGCATCTCCCCTTACACAACAAAGCCTCATTTTGAGCACCGGAAGTGCAGAATTTTCCATCTCCAAAAAGAGCGGTCGTTCTCACGTACCGTGCGGACCACCTTGATCTCCCGGTCGGCGTTCTCGTTCACGTCGACGTCTATCCCTGGTGTCTTAATGACGTGTTGTCTCGTTATCTTTCGCGGCCTCTTTCACCTTTACCCAGTTATCGCTTCGTGTACCCGTTGGGTCGTTCAACTTCGCCTGTCTCCTTTGCCCCTTTTCCTCCTTCGCCTCCCCCTCCTCTCCAGTTTCTCTCGTTTTCTTCTCTCAACAACGATGCCATGCTCGCAATATTGCCATCGGCATGATAACTTACGTCCGGATTTTTAGGTTTCCGCGTTTTGCTGAGTTTTGCTCATCTACCGTATTTTGCTGTACATTGAGCGCACCCCAAAAATCCTTTTCATCTCTTCAACCCTCTCCGTTTCATACGCCTCATTTCGTTTAGCTTTCTCTCTTTCTACTTCTTCGCCGTGAAGAATTAAGAGAAGAAGTAGAAAGATATTTCGAAGAAGTAGAAAAAGTGAGACCTAAACGAAATGAGGCGTATTAAACGGAGAGGGTTAGAGAGAGGAATATGATTTTTGGGGTGCGCTCAATGCACAGCAAAAGTAAATTGCAAGTAACGTTTTTCTGAAAAGAATGTTCAAATTAATTTCCTAATTTGAGATTTATAAAATAACTAGAAGGTTACCCGATTTCGCCTAGGTTAAGAGTAACCATGAATGATCTTGCATTAATATTAATTAAACACTTTTAACAGGTAATTGCCGATGTTATCCCAAATACTCATTGATTTTATTCGTTTGACAGAGCCAAAAGCGAGTGATATTTATGACCGTTTGAGATAAATATTTCAGTCAAATTTGAAACGAACGCGAAATTTGTTAATAGATGGTTCGTGGCACCTAACAATCCGGTCACATGAGATGGCAATGTTGCACGGCGTTCTAATTTCTACAGAGATTAAGCTCTGCAAAAATGGCGTCATACGAGAGATTGTAGCCGGAAGCAGATCGTTTCGCTCAAAAGGACAACGCGTGTGATCTAATGAAGACTCCCCATTTTGTATAAAAGCAAATAAACAAAATTAAAACTATAAAGAATGCACGCCATTAAGCTGAATCCTCATGAGACCTCAAACAAAACCGATTTTCATGAAATGCCATATCCAGTTATAATCATTTCCACCACATTAGTTCAGTCTTTCTGAAACACGATCAATGATAACATTTTCAATTTCCTATTCGGATCCATTCAACAACAATGCATTCATCTCAGGACTTCCAAAAGATAGCAAATTCATCTCAACAACGCGACTGTCCCCAGTTTGCTTCAAGTAATTTGATACTGCAAAACTACACAGAATAAATAGGACAAAGCGTGTAAAAAATATTGCCCGAAATATAGTTCTGCGAAAACTAAATTGCTAAATCTTTTTTCTTTCCCATCCGTAAAAACGTTGCAACGGCGACTGGCGAAGCAGAATATATTGAATACATTATTACTACCGAATGAAAATCCGGAATTGAATTTTGTAAAAAAAAAAAACCCTTTCCATGGCATTGCGGGAAGCACATTGAAAACAGGATCCAACTTAAATGGTTCCATCTAAAATCGGCTGTCTCGCTCTTTCGGAGCGCCAGTCCTCCCCCAGCCCCACCTGTGTTCTAGCCCCGTGACCTATCCGCGAAGATAGATCTGATCGGAAACCTACAACTTTTAATTTCTGTCACAAAAATCGGTCTGTAATGGTGGTCGACGTAGATCTCTAGCGAGAGCCGAGCCGAGGAAGCTATGGGCCGAGCCGCGGCTTGCGTCGCGAAAAAATAAATGACTTTTACTGGATCAGCCCCCTGCTGGCTCCATTCAGAAACGGGAAAACGGTTAGGAACTCTGTTCCGTGACGCGAAGGATCATGTTGACACGCTCCGAGTCAGAAGACACCGCTAACAAATATCTACTCTTTAAGGATCTGCATTCTTAGTAACGTCTTTATTCTCTGGAGCGTAAGAAATGAGATTCCAAACGTGACGTGGCAGAAGAAAAACAACAAAATTAACAAATCTAAAAGTTCCACAAAAAGATATCCAGACAAAATTGAAATTATTCTATATTTCTTAATTTTTTTTACTTTCATAAATTCTATAACAGAAAGAAACAAATGCAATTTATATTAATACTTAATTTTAGCAGAAACCCTACCAAACTTAAGTTGTCTGTGATGCCATGGATTCGAACCCGCAACCCAGCGGTCCGTAGACCGTAGCTTTTCCAATAGAGAAAAAAAATGGATAAGAATAATGGATAAAAAAGGATAAGACAGCCTCGTGTTCTGGCGTAATCAAATTAGAATTTTGTGATAATCCACATTGCATCTTGACGTAAGAGTACAGTTCTCGTTTCGCGTTAAACATATTTTTTTTAGATTCGTGGAAAGTTCAAACAGTCGTCGGCATTTCTTGACGGCGATCCTAGTTCGCTTCCTTGGACTGCCATCCCCATAATAATAATAATGGCCAGGGAAGCGTGGAGTTTGGATAGCTTATGCAGCAAACGCGGAGGGAATTGATGACACTTAACCCCTTTCTGGCGTACCACCCCACGGGATTAGCTCTATTAACGAAAGCCCTGGAGAGAAATCTATTACAGGAATTAGTTGAAAATCGTGGCTCCTGACCACGGTCTCCCCTCCCCCTTTCTGGCCGGAGACGAACTTTTTCTTCTTCTTCGTCTTCGGCTCCTGTTATTGTGTAAGAACACGTGTAGGGAAACCATTTTGATATGATGACGAGAGACACGAAAACTGTTTAGTGATGGAAAATGTCAAAGGAGAACGTTCGGGGTTTCGTCTCCATTGGAAATACCAAGTCCTGACTAAGTACAATCATGGGAATGTTATTTCTTAAAATATGCTTGTCATCTGCCAAGTAAAATCAAGTGACAAGCAGAGAGTCGTCGTCAGAATATTCTGCCTATGCGCTATATTAAAACATAAATTGAATTGTACACTGATATATTTATTTTAATTACATTACCGCAAAATATTCTTTTATTCTAACATGTATATACCGTCTATATTTTTTTGTCCGGTGCTGTCCCGGAGACAACCCTTATTTCATTATGAATTTGTTATGAATTTATTTTGAATATTTTATTTTATAACATGTATATGTTTAGAGATTAAAACAAAGATTTTTTTAAAGTATACTGATTTGTTTCATCTA
>JAQGBY010004889.1:0-15667 GCA_034698785.1 Mycogona germanica | reverse complement strand
CATCGTGTAAACGTAAAATAGCCGGTAAATTTAAACAATTAATTTTTTATTTCATTGGTGGTTACTGTAACCCCAGGGCAAAGCCGGGCAACATTCTTGTATAAAATAAATAAGATGTGTTTTTAAGGCAGCAAAATCTCACCAAAACGCATATGACGGTCTGGTCACGGGGTCGATCACGTCTGTCCTTACTCATTTGATCACACCACCGTATCAATGCATCAGGTAACCACGGTAAATGAGAACAGTAATGTCGCCCTTTGGTCGGGGCAACCCAGTAAACTCAGTCAAATAGCCGCGTGCGTTTTTGTTGATTCAATTCTTATCGCGCAATCGAAATGTTTCATCAATATACCCCAATTTCGAGCGAATGGAGTCATACGAGCATATGCGTAGGGACAGGGGATGGGCATTAGAGGGTCCTACAGTCTGGCGACGCGCTTCGGGGTGCGGCGGCCATCTTGGCTATTCTGACCGGTGCGCTGTAGGGTTGCCTCGCAACACGGGGCAAAAACATTCTCACCCAACACCAGATCTGACACTTCGATCCCGGGATACTGGTCGTTCCCCCTCGCATTGTGCCTAAACACCATGAGGGGACGTAACGCCTGTAGCACGGTTGACTACAGTTGATTGGGTAAAAAAAAATATGCGTGACGACAGTGAATTTTGACAGCCCAAGTGACGTCAGCATATGCTAGCAATGTACATGCACTTTTTCCATTCACTTAAGGAATTTCTCTCACCCGAAAAATTCCAGAGGTCAATCCTCACAGTTTGCATTGTCTGTAATTGTAATTGACTTAAGCACTAGTAAACAATAAGTGTTAAATGAAATATTGAAATCCCTAAGTCTTGTTATAAACAGAAGAAAAGATTTCTGCCCAAAGCGAAATTGGCTGTTGTTTATTCAATGAAACATGAATGTCTCTAATTATCAAATTCGTAAGGAATCGAATCGAATTCTTTTCAACATTCGTTTTATTCGTTTGAGCGGCCATCTTGTATTTTCCCGCCATTTTTGGTTAATGGCGGGAAAAATCCAAGATGGTCGCTCAATTCCGAATCGCGACAATACGACACTAACCGCAAACCTAAAATCATTTCAAACACAGGTTTGAAAATGTGCCTCTCATGAGAGGTACAGTGACTACAGTGAATTTAAGAAAAGGAACAGCTACGTCACAAAATAAATTACCCGCCCCGCCCCATATTTACGTTCTATCAGTAAAACGTAAATAGTGATTGGACGGCAGACACCCGCGCCCTCAT
The DNA here is from genome assembly GCA_034698785.1 of Mycogona germanica. Taxonomy (NCBI): domain Eukaryota; kingdom Metazoa; phylum Arthropoda; class Diplopoda; order Chordeumatida; family Chordeumatidae; genus Mycogona; species Mycogona germanica. The sequence goes on along the minus strand of JAQGBY010004889.1, from coordinate 14,395 downwards.
TTAGGTTATAACACCTGTTCGACTGAACACTTATTGCGCGAATCATAAAACAATAAATCCGTTTAAACATTGCCGCGGAGACTCAAGTGTGAATCATGCGAATCGATTCCGAAATTTAAACAGTTCACCTGCGAAACGTATTTTATTTTTAGTACCTGTTGAGCGCTCGGCCACGATCGGTCGCGGTTTCCAATTCGGTAGCTAGGAATATCAGGTGTAACATTTGTACTGTAGGTGTCGTGTTCGTGGGCCTGATTTTCTGAAATTGTGATCGCGCCAATTTTAATCGTCATCGTCGCTCCGATTTCATGATACCAGGGTGTGGGGGTGAAAAAGAGTGAGAGAGAGATAGCTAACGCGTCCAAACCTTAATAATCACTCCGTAGCTCGACGCCAGATTCTTCCGCATAACTTTCGAGCGTCGGTCGCGGACGACTGCGACGTCAGGACAACTTGGAAGTGGAGGAATTGTTTCCAAAGTGCTCGCGGACCGTCACAGAGTGGTCGGTGAAAAAATGCAACAGGTAAGAGACCCTCATTTTATTTTACATTAAATGAGATCCCGAACTTCACATTTTCACTTTTCGTTTCGACATTTTTTACTTGTGAAATTCAAATTTATAAATATAATAAACGCAAACGTTAAATGTGAAGTAACTGAATTTTCACTTGCTATACTCTGTAATGACGTCATGCAGTGGTGCCTTAACATGTTTTTTTTTATATTTAAAAATTTAGATTTTCAATCGTTTGACATTTATTATGTCAAATTGAAAAAGAATCATTTTTAAAATTTCTATTTGATTATTTTTTGTTTTTTAATATTGCTATTTTATTTTATTTTTATATTGAAAATATTATTCCGGTAATAGTATGTGTATAGTGTATGTTGTGTGTTTGGTTGGAACTGTTATCTGGTTTGCTTGGTTGTCTCGTGAAATCGACGACGCATTTGATGTGGAGACGCCATTTTTTAAGTTTGATGCGAAAGGGAGATTATCCAAAAAATTTTAGCGCTTACTTAATTATGTTTTATTGAAAATTGAGATCCGTCGCTAGCGAATTATGATGGCTTACTAAGTGTATGTTCATTTTTATGCGATTTCATTGAGCCGTTTGGCAAAAAATCTCCGGACACCAAAATCGAAATCTCAGTTTTATAACATAGAATGTGGGTTCTTGAAAATCAATTCCCCGGTTAAAGGGTTAAAATGACAAACGACTGTGATTCCAAACCTACGTTTAGAACAAATACTAAAGTGCCATATAACAACGGAAAAGTTTCATAGAGCAAAACAAAAAAGTTAGAACATAATGTTAAAAGTTTCATGGAGCAAAGATTTCGTGAAGCAAGACGTTCAAACTTATTAACTGTGAAATAAGAACTTATTGAATAAGCAAATGGCAGGTTGGTAGTGAAAGTAAAATTACCGGAATTAAATGGTCTAAGTTAATAGGGAATACTAAGATAATTGTTAGTAAAAGTCAATCAACATTCCGATATAAAAACTATAAGAGAACGAGAGATAAAGTATTGATTGACTGTTAAAATAGTTACTTACCGTTCGGATAAGAATATCTCTTATAATAGCTATTCGATACATGTGAAGTCGCAGCTAAAAATAGTTAGTAAAACGACAATTGTAGCGAAGAAAAAAAACCGGAAGGGTCAAAATATAAATTTATGTCAATCAATGAACATCTAAAAAATAGATAGATTTCATTAATTCGTCTTGTAAGTAAGGAGAATACTTTTAAGGTTACCTTTTCAAGTATTATGTTGATATTTGGTAATTTAAAAAAAGATTTTACAGGCATCTGAAAAATATGTTATAACATTTTGATAAAAATATCTTTATGACATTGGATAAATTGGTGGGATTTGCCGGTTATTTTTTGAATACTTGTAAAATGTGACGTAAACAAGTCGGAATTTTTAGGTCTTTCATTTTTTAGTTGTCTCACATGTGGTTTTTCCCGTTTAAAGCGACAGGTGACCTCTGAAGTGTTCGGACAGGAATGCTGTTGTCTATTACTAGGAAATGTGCGCGAGAACGTGGATTAGAGATTATCAATTTAAGAATGTTCGCATGTGATCAACAAGAATTGGATTACAGTAGATCCTACACCTGTAATAGTAGATTAGCGGGACTCAGCTAGATTATATTTGGTCACGTAGTCGCTTTATGGTTGCTGTTAAATCATGGCAATTCCGAAATTCTGAAAAGTTACATATTTTATATTGGGTCTGCATTCCAGTGAAAAATGCCTCCTCACCCTGCACTGAAAATTAAAGTATCATGACATTGACAAATTGTCGCGACAAAAATGACGTAGACACATTTACGTTTTGTCGAGAGTTAACATTTAGAAAATTCTGAAATAGTTGTTTCACATGTTTTAATGATGTTTTAACGTTTGGTGGTTCAGAGGTTCAAAGCTTGAGGGTCGGGTCAATAGCACAATTCTCTTCCTAATTTTCTAAATTCCTGATAAATGAAAACAAGATAGGCCTACTCCAACAGCGATATAGAGTTTGGTTGAGTATTATTAGTAGTGAGTGAACTTTATCAATACCATTTATGGGCATATGAAGTACATGTATTTGATATAGGTATACTGTATTTCTAACATCGCTTTTGCAAATACTATTTTAGGGCAATTGGTGAAAAGTGAATTATTAAGAGTCGTCATTTTGCATTAAACCCGTTTCACACCACACAAGTGAATATAAGCAAATTAAATGGCGACTACTTTATTAGAGCGAATTTTGATTGCAATGCACATGTAAAAGTTAATTAGAGACGTGCATATAGTTAATCATAATGACGTCTAAAAGATAAAACCAGTATTTTTCACATAGCGGCTCAAATGTCCCAACAATGGGCCCAATTGGCCGATTGCCAGGGCAGAGGAATTTGTAAATCACTGTTTCATATCTGAATTTTAAGAAAGCACGATCGAAATAGGATTATTTATTGGGATAAGACGACAATCGGAATACTACTCCTGTAGCCGTCACTTTGCGATCTCGTAATCAGATTCGATACTGTTGTAGACTTACATATATAAATTCTTTATGTGTACAAACTCGCTCAATCGAATCCTGAAAGTTTGTCATATTTTTTCTTAATAATATCTCCGCCTCGGCGTTTACTTTACCTACGAACGGCTGAACGAAATTGAATCAAACTTGAGCTGTAGATAGTTCCGCAAATTTGTAATTGAATGAAAGTTATTTCAGATCTGGATATTGAGTATTTTTCGAGATATCAGACGTTGAAGTTAACATTAAAAAAAGAAAAATTCCAAGATGGCGTCTCCACTTGACCAAAATGGCGCTGTCGTCGCTCTCATGCGCGTCAATCACGTGATACCAGGGATGCCAAATACATTTTCCACACCAGATCCCGAATTGCTAATTATTATTCCATTAATACCTCAGAGTACTATTTCACAAAATAGCAACAAAATATATTTTCGTTATGAAGAGAAAGATATTTAATTTGTAAAATGCTTGTGAATCATAATTTTGTTTTTAAAAATACACGTGTTAATAATTATAAACGATATTCACATGTCCAGACAATGGTAGTCACAAGGTGATGAATTTGTTTTAAATTGTATGTTTATCTGGTTCTCTTGCCCACACAGGGTGTCAACAACAACAACGACAGTGGCGTCTTCAACTGGCGCATCGCCGACTTCAGCGTGAAGCGTGAGGAACTAAGATGGCGCAGTCAGTCCTACCTCCTGAGCGAGCCGTTTCCGGTCGGCCACAAGAATCTACAGATGCGAGTGAGGCTGTATCCGAACGGCCTGGGGGAGGCTCAGGGATCTCACGTGTCGGTCATGCTGGAATTCGTTCCGGACACCGAGCCAACAGCAGTGACGGAGAAGCCGGCGCTCCCGCCACTTCCGGTGCGCCCCTTCTACCACCGCCGGACCGTCACCGTGCTGGACCAGAGCGAGCGCAACCGGAGAAAGGACGTGGTGTGGTCGGAGGAGCCGACGGCCACGGCCACCTGGACCCAGCAGTGCATGCTGGAGCCGCACGGACCGCACAAGCTGGTGTCCCACCATCAGCTGGACAAGGACAATGTCTACCTCAAGGATGACGTCATCTGGTTGCGCGTCATCATCGAGCCGCGCGACGATCTGATGAACATTTATTTCGCGCAGGACGGCAAACTGAAGCCGACGGTCAAGAAAGGTTCGCTGGACAAACCCATCATTGCCGATTTACAATACAGTGATTGTTAGTGCATTTGTCTTTCCCGATGACCACATGGACACGAGCAAAAAACACTGTTTGCTATTCAGGATACTACTGTTACTGTCCTTCCGAGTTTAGTCAAACTTAATTGTGTTTTTTTTTATCTTCGACTGAACTGTCGGACAATGAGCTCGTCTTGTACCACGATGGCCAGTTATCAAAGTTTGTTGACTTGTTATTTTCACCTGGTCCATTTTATTTGACTCAAGAGACCGTTTTTGGCAACTGTACATTTCAGAAATTTTGAAAATAAAATGAAAAATGAAACATACTCCGTAAAATAAAATAGTACCGAAGTACGCCGAGTCGGATGTCGAGTTAAGGACGATGTCTTAAGGACAATGAAAGCTAGATAGATACAGCAGTGTAAACCGACTGTTACAGTAATGGTGGATATTTGAAAATAACTTCTCGTTGACCAACGCTATCCTAGCCCCATTTTCTATTTATTTCCGTAATTGTTAAAAGAAGGTTGATAGTCAGTCGCTTTCCAAATCGGATTTCCAAACGTTTGACAATTGAAATGTTAAATTGAAAAAGAATTGTTTTTAAAATATCTATTTGATTATTTTTTCTTTATTACTATTAGAATAACCACGTTCTGATTTTAATTGATTTATTCAAAATTCAAATGTACATTTAAAGTGGACTTGTGAGCCATTCAAAATACTGGAAAATAAAACGCTAGTATAAGTATCCTTCTAAAGATGATACATGTCAATCATATTTCGGAATTCCTTGAATTTTGGAACCAACGAATTTAATAGACGCCGAATCGCAGCACCCTCATGTGTGGTAAAATTAAAAATAAGACGTGTTTTAACATATTTGGAATATTGTTTGCATAATTAGGAACGGACCTTTACAGGGAACAGTATTTTCTGTTAAAATTATATAAAATATTAGGTATATAGGTCATGACAAAGAGACTATTGTCTCTACATGTATTCACATATATGGAACATGAATATTCCAGATATTCTTATTTTTTGCAGATGAAATCAATTCGAATTAGCAGCTTAGCAACAAACGCAGATTATTCAAAATTAATAACTAAATAAATAAATAATGAGCAAGTTTTTATTTCAGGATGTTGCTACGAACAACATAACAAAATAGTGTCCAAAAGGGTAGAAACAGACAGTCAAGGTTATTATGAGAGTTCACTCGTTTCATGACCTTATATTTCCATCTAGATGCATTTCGATTTTCGTCTATGTCTAGCTCGATTGTGGGCTCAACATGGGACGTTGTCAAATATGGATCATTTTAAGTCCTCCTGGTGATGCATAAAATTTTTTTTAGTTCTATTATATTATTGACCTACAGTTTCTAGAAATTTCAAATAACTTAAACATATTCATTGAATCGGTGATGTTAGATCTGTGAACATGGCTGTAAATCTCAGGTTGCTGGTTTTGGGGTTCCTCCGGTGTCTTTGTGTTAACGCTGTTTTGGTGTCCACCATTGAACAATTTGTTCCAATTGGCGAGTTAAATTGTCGAGAGAATCCACAATTAAAATCCGTCCTTGTTCGAAGTCTAATGCAGTGCTGCACCAACTGCTTCCTTCAAGATGATTGCATCATGATCAGGTAATATATCTAAATTGATCAATTAAAGTATTATCTAGAAAGTAAAACATAATTTACATTCACCTATATCTATACTTGTACAGTACACCATGGCATATATGGAAGGTTTATTCAGAACCATAAGCACATATAATGTGACATTTAAATACAAATTCTCTAAAACGAATTTATGGCAGCTTGGTTCGTTTTTTATGCCTATGTTCTAATTTTAGCTACATTCAAAACTACCCAGATGTTGATGCAACTGTTGGAAAATGTAATCTGCACAAATTCAATGATTCAAATGAACCAGGAAATTCAGTTAATGATGATTTTCCATTTCGCTGTTATGGAAAGGTAAGTGAATTAATTTAAAATATTTTAAATGTTATTACTTTTAAGGAATATTCTCCCAAGTTTCCTTTTTATATCCTGCGTTCTTATTAATTCACATTTGTATCAATTTCATAGATCAATACTTATCGCTTTACATATCAATGTATTGTATAATTATTTTACCAGCAGTCATTTCTGAAATATACGACTCGTCGTAGCCCAGTTGGTTTAGCGACTGACAGTGGCTCGGCGGTCCCGGGTTCGATTCTCGGTGCGGGCTCGCAAAAATTTCGATCCCGGGGTACTCGTCGTTCCCCTCGCATAGTGCCTAAGCACCATTAGGGGACGTAACGCCCGTTGTGCGGTTGACTAGTCATAAAATAATAAAGAAAAAAAATATCAGAGTTCGATTTGTCAAAAAAAAAGTCTGGTTAAACGAGTGGCCGGGAGTGGTCATGTAATTTCATCTGGTTGAATAAATTGGGCTCTCACGACCAATTTCGAACAGTCTAAGAACTCAAATATTGTCTTCGTCTTTTTCATTCGGTGCTGCCCCGAATTTACCCTTTCTCGATTCAATATCACATATCAGTTGACCGAAAAATCAAACAACATTTTCATCGTCAATGTTTCAACTAATCGCAATGCGACTTCATGCATGTTGAAAACAATAATAAAATATAAAGATATATATAAAGAAAAATATAATGATGAATATTTCATGAAATTTTAGGTCATTTTATATGAAATTCGATAAACGATTGTATCGAAAAGCTGATTGTATAACTGAAGAGTCATCAACTATTTGACAACAGTTCTATGCTTTATTTTATACTTAACAGAAATCCCATCAGTCGAAAGTTTATAAGGATCAAGGTACGATTATCGATTTCTGCTTTACGCAATTACTATGCGAAGATATGTTTAAAACATGTACCATTTAATAATTGTAAAATCTGTAGTGTATCATTTCTTAAAGATATATATTCTCTAAATTGTTAACACTGCTTCAAGTAATAACATTGCATTATTTTTATATCAATTTCCAAAGTGCAATTCAATTTTGCTGAGAGTGTTGCACTTGGGAAGCCGGCTTTTCAGAGCTCCACCTATAAAAGCCCGTACGGAGCACACATTGCCACGATTGCAGTCGATGGTATTCGTGAGGACCCTAAAGATGATTACTTCACCTCGACAGATGTTAATTCTGAGGATAACAAACGTCCTTGGTGGCTGGTGGACCTCCAACACCCGTATAACGTCTATGGCTTTGGTATCGTCAATCGAAACGATTTGTTTTTTGGTATGAATTTGTCACTTATAGTATGTTTACTATAACCAAATTAGAATTGGTAAATATGTGAGAAACCGATGGTTATAACGATAATTGTCATGTAAAGGACAGTTGAACTACAATCAAGAATGGGGCAGTGACATCTTTGAAATTTCGTCAAAATGACTCGTCGTAGCCCAGTCGGTATATTGGGACTGAGTGTGGCTTGACGGTCCCGAGTTCAATTCCCGGTGCGGGCTCTCAAAAATGTCGATCCCGGGGTATTGGTCGTTCCCCCTCGCATAGTACACAAGCGCCATACACACCACATGTTCTGTACGAACGCCTCTAGTGTGCTTAGGTGTGTTTAGTGGTTGACTACAGTTGATTGGGGGGGAAATAAACAATAGAAACAAAATATTTTGCGATAGAACAATAATTGAAGATTTGTATTTCCCTGAAAAATTATTAAACATGCACGTCATTATGAAATTGGCTACTCCAAAATAATCATTGGAAAAACTTTCTTATCTTCGCCACGGTCTTTCATGTGTTTACACATTATATTACTCAGTCCGACCAGCGGACTTGACTAAGGAAGTCTAGAAATATTTTGTAAGTTGTCAATGTCTCAGAAATCGAGACTTCCTTAAGGGTCTAACAATAGAACAATAATATTAAATGTATTATCAATAATGCCAAAGAAGGCATAGATGTTGAGTTGCATTAAATGTGTGGCTCGTCTTCCATTTTCAGCCGAACTTTTGCACGATTTCGAGGTAAGAATTGGAATGGAGGATCCTCGTGAAAACGGAAACAACATGTCTGTCAACAGTTTGCTGTATTTTTATCCAAACCATTCCATCGGAGCAGGGGAATATTTTTTCCGCCAGTTCCCTTCAGAACCATTACGTGGAAGATATTTCAGCATTCAAATTATTTCACTTTGCACGAGCTGCAAAGTTTTGGCATATGCAAATTGGCTGTGCGTGATTGAAGTGGATGTCTTTGGCTCTCAAAGTGGCTAATCATCCAGTAGAAGGTGATGCGTGAGATTAATTTTCCTTGTAAGCTTACGTAAAAGAAAATCGTTTACCTATTTAGTCTTTGCGTTAAAAAGTTGACATGCCATTTAAAGTCACATATTCCTAAAAACATTCTTTTAAAACACCAAAATGCGGAATTTTCAAAACATCAAAATATGATTGAGTTATTTCGTTCAGACCTTAATGTGAAATCCAAATCGTGAGTCATGTAAGTTTTGACATTTTTTACTTTACAATGGTGTTTTTTTTTTTTTTTTTAAAATGGGGGGCATACCCCGTCACTCACACTCCTAATGAGTGCGAGGACACCGACCAACCCCAAGCCTGGACTAATCCAGCGGCTATGTGGGGCTGGTCGCCAATTAAACCTAACAATTATACCGAAAAAGAAAATTACCCCGGATAGCCCCCCTGAATTTGAATACTAGCTAAATATCACGGCAATACAACACAATAAATGAGTTTTTATTCAAAAAAGACGATGAAGGCAATACATAATGAGGCCACAGAATGCTGTACGTGCAACGGGAAAACGAAGGCAGTCGTTCGAGCTTGGCAAGAGACCCATGGTGCAACAATTTTATGCGCGAGAAAGGGAAGGATAACGCGCTCAACAAGGGTATCTAGTAAAAGGGTGGTAAGAACCCCTTAAATACAATATTTGTCTTCTTCTTCCCTTAGCACGTCTAACTCGATATAAAATCACGAAAATACACGACATAGAGGCGACGAACTTAGCCGCCGCGAAGTCCTAGTGACAGCGCCGGCATGCTGGCGACAAGACGCCCAACAAACTGATGAACTCCTGCAGCCAAAATCTCAATTATACTCATTAATATTTAACATCCGACAGACCATGGATTGGTACAATTAAATTATATAAAACCAACATTTAATGGTAATTTACAGTTAAGTAACTCCGAAGCGAGCCAATAGAAGTAATAAATCAATTTCAATTTCAATGTAGAAAAGACAATTATCCAATATAAAAGGAAAAAATTCAGGTACCATGCAGGCAACCGAAATGCGAAATCAATGGCTCTCGAGAGTGTCCCCACGGCCCGTCAATGACCCACGTCGCCTGCCCGGAATCGATGACTTTTCCAACTGCGGCCCGAGGGTCCGACCCGCCAGGTCCCCGTACAACTCACCCCAGATCAACCGACGTGCCGGCGCGGAACAGAACACCGCAATGCCCAACAAACCACCAGAACAATCCGACGCGAGAAGTCCCCGCGCATCCCATGACAAGATCAAGGCAAAAGAGCCAACCGCCACCGAGCCTCCCCAATGCCCCAGCCCGGGGACAACCCCGACCCGCAGTACCAGATCATCAAAACACCCGAAGAGGAGGGATTTCCGAAACACAATTCCAAAAGTAAAAAGATAGTCGGCGAGGCATTCATTCAAAGACCGTCAATCAACATGAAAGGAACACAATCGACGTCAAACATCGAAAGGGAGGCGGCACTCCAGCCAATCACCACGGCGCTTACAACGCGAAATCCAAGCGTAGAAAGGTTGTCTGCTCGATTGAGCCAATCTCCAATCGTCATACCTGTAAATCTCGGAAGGGGCCGATAGTCGATCTGGATAGAGAACACCCTCCCCCGAGGCGTGGGCCGCTAAAGCGATGAAGAGTCGTACAAAAAACTCAGTTCTCTCTTTAGGCGCCTTTTAAAGTTGATTAATGAGATATCGATCATAATGAAGGAAAACTCGTTACATATCATGGCACATTGATGCCTCAACAAACATCTCGAAGACATCAACCTGAAAACCTCCCCCGGATATCCCGACGGCCTGGCACGGGTCGAAGATGAAACCGGGTAGTATGTCATATCTGAGCAGTATCTAAAAAAGAATGTGAGGAGGCGGCGGCAGTATAGCTTCCTTATATTTGGGAGACCCAACTTGTCAAAGAGACGCGAGGAGCCAATAACCGCGTGCTGAACTCGGGAAGTGTTTGTCATTATTCTGACACACGCGTTTTGAAGGACCTGAATCTTCCTAACAACGCGCTTGGGCGCTGAGCCCCAGAATATTACATAAAGCGCCACATGAGACACAAAGAAGGCGTTGTATATCAATAGTTTATTCCTAATAGACAAGGTGGCGCCGGCCCTGCGCAAGTACGCGATAGCTCCATTGAGAGTCCTGGAAAGCTGAGAAACATACACGTTAAATCTCAGATTGCTCTGAATTGTCAAGTCTAACAATTTGAAGCTATCGACCTGCTTCAACGCCGAACCATCGAGGTAAATTTCTAAAGGAGGGTTGCGGGTGTAACCGAAGGACATTATAGCGGATTTAGACGAGTTCAGCACGAGGCCATTGCTTCCATACCACGTGGAGATCCGGTCGATGTCCCCCTGCATGCGCCGCACCAGCATCGACCAAGTGTCAGAAGAAATGAGGTAAGTGACGTCATCCGCAAACGCGACCAACAAACCCTCTAGGCAAACGTTAAAAATATCATTAATAAAGATGTTGAATAAAACCGGGCCCAAGACAGACCCCTGAGGAACCCCAGCCCCCGTTACAAATAAGCCTCCCTTAAAGCCACCAATTTTCATTCTAAAGCTCCTGTCTGTCAGATAACTCGCAAACAATTCCAAAGCGGTGTCACTGACACCACATCTTTTCAACTTATACAAGAGTAGATCATGGCTGCAGGAGTCAAAAACCTTACGGACATCGAAGAATGCCGCCGCAGTCTTGACGTCATCCTCCAAGGAACCTCTAACGCCATCTATTACCTCGTAAAGGGCATCATTTACCCCGTAGCCCCTCCTGAAGCCGAATTGGAGAGGACTCAATATGGAATTCTGTATGAGGTAAGAATCAAGAGAACGTTTTAAATGACATTCAAGAAGTTTGTGGATCGCGCAAAGCAGGGAAATAGGACGGTAGTTCGCAAAATCATCTGCGTTGCCCCCCTTAAATATAACAACCATATAGGCAGATTTCAATTTGACCGGAATTCTAGCAGCCGATACAATCGAGTTGAAGAGGTGAGCCAATACTGGCGAAACCGCCTGCGATGATGCCTTGAGCTGACGAATTGACACCCCATCTGGACCAGGCCCACAATCTCCCCTGGACAACATAATATCATTTGCAACCGAAGCTTGAGTGGCAAGAGGAAACGTGAGAGGCTCGACATCAATCAGCTGTGGGACACCGTCCACAAAGGAAGTGGTGTCGATGGGCGTCTGCTCGATTAAATCTAGTCCTATCCTCGAAAAGTAATCACCCATGGAAGACGCCAAGGCCTCCTGAAACCGGTCGTCCGTATGGCGCAATCCACAGGGCAGTTCACGAGGGAGGGTTCGACAGACAGACGAAGAATCCCCCTTAATCATGTCCTTTAAAAGTTTCCACCTGAGCCTGACATCCGAAGCCGCAAGCATCTGATCGCAAAAGAAATCTGAGCGTGCCTGCCGAACCCCCCTGTTGCAACAAAGTCCCAGATTTCGTAATGACAGTTCAAAAATAATGCACCTGCATCCTCGGGATGACGTATACGGATGTTCTCGCACATTAATGTGACAAATTAAATATTTATTGCACATAAATCCGATCTCTAGATTTGAGAAAGGAAGCAAAACGCGTGCTATTTCCTAAGAACAGTTCATCATTTCGTACAATGTGTAAATTCCGAATTTTAATATGCAAAACGGGGAAAGAACTGCATTTGGAAATATTTGGAATAATCACTTTCTGATTTTGATTGATTAAAATTGCCATTCAAAATGCCGCTATAGAATTATGAGTATGACTCACAGTGTATACACTGTGAGTCATACTCATACCCTATTTAAAAATATCACAACTTCGTGAAAAATGCTTTGTTTTAAATGAAATTGTGCAGTGTTCCACTTTACTTAGAAGATATTCACATTTGCAGCACATAGGTGGCGCTGCATATCAGCTTTATATTATTTACTGTAGTTGGTGTATTGAGATAAAATTTATTTACTCAACCATCGAGAGCATCAAAAATGGTGTTCACTCAGGAATATCTCATTGCGATAAAGCATTACATTGCCAACAAGAAGGCCAGAGACTGGAATGATCCCAACAGCTGCTAAGAAAATATCCTGCACATCTTATTCATTTGATCTGGTTCACAGATGAGAAGTTCTTCACTGTATTAGCGCCATTAAACAGCCAAAACGATCGTATTTATATAAGTAAAGAAATAACATTTAAGAGAAAGATGTTGCTGCTGATAGACTCCTTCGCAAATACCCAACATTTAGAAAATCGGTGATGGTGTCTGTTGGTGTGTTTCTGCACTCGACCGAACTGGAATTCAATCAGATTAAACCCGGAGAAAATATTACAGGGATGAACTGATAACCAAAAAACGTTCTCCGGACATGCGACAAATCTCGAATTTTTTAGACATTTTTTAAACTTGAAGAGTACTTGTCCGATTGACCTGGGGTTACTTGCAAACGAAAGAGGGGGACATTTTCTAGGGGATACACACACAAAATATTCCACAATCGGCCCCTGAAGATGACGTCGAGAACTCGGTCTCGAAAACGAGTTTTTCGGGCAGTAAATTGGCAAAATTAAATATAAATTAATGTCCAATAAATACCAAGTTTTGTGGAGTTCAAGCTGATGATGCTGCGGTTCCGAATATGCTAAGATCGTCCGGATCGGAGCACGGGGGACCCGGGGATTGGCGTTTTAGTCCGGAAATGGAGACAGAACATGTGTTGAGCTCAAAATTGTCGCGTTTCCGCAGATAATCCTCAAAAAGTAATAGATGTTTTTGGCATAATAGAACCAAACTTTCCAGGGAGATAGATCTCGATGATATCTATCTAATGGCGAAAACCGGGTGAAGATCAGGACACTAGAACCGCAATACAAAAACCGAGAAAACGAGAGGAGCTCTTTTTGGACACGTCCGACCATTGTAATCGTATGGTGCCTTTCCGTATTTGCATGTGATGGTTTTTACATGTTCTAGCGAATCAAATTAATGTATGCATCTTCGTTTCGGATATTTGAAAATAATTTTCTCGTCAATGTAGGTCAATTCTGTTTTGTCCGTGAAAGCGGTAACGGACTGTGCCCTGCGGCTATCTGACCACATGTGCTCGACCTCACAGTCTCAGTTTCGGTTTAACTTTTCAGTTTCTTCATTTGACCGTGCGCATTAGCTCCGTTGCTTTCGAACGCATGTGATGAGATAGAGTGGGATCTATTGAAAACGTTATTGTGGCCCATAAGTAAACGATCTAAATTTTTAATAGTCTTCAAATTATTTTTGGTGATTATGACGGAGTGTAGCGTTGACCAACGAGAAGTTATTTTCAAATATCCACCATTATTGTAACTGTCGGATTACACTGCTATATCTATCTACCTTTCATTGTCCTTAGGACATCGCCCTTACGCATCGTAAAGTCCATAATGTTATCAGGTAATTTTTTCTTTCTGGAGCGCCATGAAAACACGAAAAGCATTTTTCCTTAAGAGTATATTTATGCAGATAGCACATCTGTAAATAGACTTTTAATGAATTAAATTGATTAACTTTTATTTATTTATTTTTGCAACAATTTGCCACAGTTATCATAGCTTTTCTAATGCAAATTGAAATTTAAAGACTCCGATTCTGTTATTCGAAACTACATGCGTGGATAAAATCACCATATTCTATATGTTAACCCTGACATTTTGTTATATTTTTTAAATGACCGCTTTAGTGTTTAGTTGCGGAAGGCTTATCGAACTTGAATATAACTTGATCTGTAGACAGTTCCAAAAATTTGCAGTCGAGCGCAACTTATCTATATATATAAAAATGAATGTATGTGAGTATGTTAGTATGTATGTGTGTCTTTATAGACTCGAAAACTACTGGA
>JAQGBY010004888.1:0-15670 GCA_034698785.1 Mycogona germanica | reverse complement strand
CAATTCATAACAAAATCAAATCAAATTAGTTATAAAATAAAAAAGAAAACCCGCATTTTGATTCTAAATGAATAAATTGGAAATAAATTAAAAATGACATATGAATACCGGACATAGTCAAGTTATGTTTCAAGCCGACAACCAAATTTATGAAATTTAACAAAATTGTTAATCAGATTTGACAGCTGCTAAACTTATTGCGGACCAACCTGTACCTGTACACAAGTCAATTTTGAACCATCTGCATTCTCATTCGGATATGGTCACTTCAATGGTAAAATGTCAAAACGAGAATGAGCTCCCCAGTCGGAACTTATTTAATGTCGCGCTCAATTAAAATTACGCCGACGTAAAAGTTTCGCCCAATTTGCGCGCGCGTTTCGCCTTTCGCAGAGCCTCGCACGGCCCGATGCCCTTCGATTTCCCATCAACAATGCATGGCGGCATTCCACAATCTGTCGCCTGCGCAGTTGGGAGCGGAGAATCGGCAAAAGCGCGTATTCATCCGCCTAACCCCAATCGCACTCGATCGTGAAAACCATTCGCAAACCCAATCTACTTAGCCATAATATAATACATCAACAACGAAACGTCCCGTTCATTTTCATAAATTAAATTTGTAATTTGCATTGTGTGCGATCGCCAGATAAAACTCTCATAAATACTAAAAATGGTAAATCAAGGGGCTGGCACTATCAGTGACAAATATCTTGTTTGCACTTAAAATTGACTTATCGAACAGTCGAGTAACAGTTACCAATGAGTTTTTCATTTAACAATGCTAATTTCCTTAGCATGGACGTTCCTTCTCAGGGCTTTGCTGAAAACACTACCCCTTCAAATCGGCAATCATTGCAAGAACCAAATAAACGCAGGAAAATAAAGAAATTGCAGATTTCCTGAAGATCAGAAGTAAACGTGGTTTATTAACGATCTTGTTGCTATCTCTCGATTGCATTCCATCGATCATTTTATTTCTTTGTTATTACAACCATCGGCTTCATATCTGCTATTTTGGATGGCAAAATGTAACATTCTAAGCGATAAATTTTGCTTTAATAATTTATCAAATGACACCCATTTAAAGAATGAATATTTGCAATTTTAAAAGCAAAATTTGAATTTCAAGTAATTATCATATTATTCCAAAGAACACGACGTCAAGACGTTTCTTTCAGTCTTCCGTACGAGTCACTGAAAATTTGAAATCATAAAAGACTGATCGATTCCGTATAAAAGCAAGAAAAGTCTAATGCATTCCGTCAAGACGAGATATAATCTTGAACTTGACTAGCATGCAGCATCATCATGCATCGTAATCGTCTTGAACGAAACTCTGAGGGTTAGAAAGACTGCGCCTATTCCAATGGTCGCAGGACTGGGAATCCGCGCTTCTCGTTTCTTGTTCGGGTCGTCAGCTTCGCCACTTAGCGCTTTTATTGTCCAACAATTGAATCTGCTGTTGGTTGACCACGAATCAGGCGGAGATTGGAGTGGCGAGGAAAAGGTCATGAAAGCCGCGCGAACGTCATGTACGTGTATATATATCTATATATATATAGATATATATATATATGTGCTGGGCAGCCAGCCCTCCGTCTACGGCGCCGGCGCCAGCCGAGCGGCCGCAGCTCGCGAAAATTGGATGGACAATAAATCGTACATCATCATTAATATGGGATACACTGTCGCTGGAAGCGTGGAAGGGAGAAAAATATGGAATGGGAGAGGGCATTAGAGAAGAAGGATGTCGTCACCCTGCTGAGACCTTCCACCAAATCCAATAACATTGTCACAAAAAATGATTTTCGAATCTGTTCGAACCGCCTCCATTTTTCGATCTTGTTACTCATTCTCTCTTCTTGCGACCGTGGATTCGTCGAGCACGTCAGCAGATTCCCTTCTTTGGGCTGGCTGATAAGGATGGGCACGATTGGTGTTTTTATCTTTTGGAGACGGCAATTATTTTAATAAAAGTAGATTTTTGTCTGAAATTCTGAAGCTCATTTCAAGGGCAAATAGCAAGAACGTTGTTGAACCTGTTGATTCAATAGAACATTCTCCTGTTGCTCTAAAAAAATATTGTATATAATTTAACTTATAAAACGTTAGACCGATGGTCTGCATATTTGATCGGGAAATTACTTGATTACTGTCCGTGAACAGAGGTTGATGGAGCGAAAAACGCGGTAAAATCTCACCGTATTCCTTAGAAGTGCACCATACACCTTTTCTACTGCAGAAAAAGGGCAAGTGGGATCTCAGGAGGATGTATACGTATTCCTGCCAGGATCCCTGGCGCTTACGACCAAAAGCAGGCCAAGTCTTCAGATAAATAAATAAAAACGTGATTGCGGCGAAAAGTAGAAACTATTGACCTTCACAATGACTAACTATTTTATCCGGGATCCGCTTTTGGAAACGATCAAAGACGGTTACCAGCCACTTAATTTGAGAAGGAGAATGCACAATATTTATTGAAATTTCAATTTTTAAATAAATTGAATTTATTCGTGGATCATAATTTCCGAAAACCAATTCATAAATTAAATGTGTCCAGGCTCGCTTGCCGTTGAGAAAACTATAAATGATCTAAATTTGTGAAAATTGACTTGAAAATGCAATCGTGAAAATGCAATCTTGGCTCAGGCGGGGCAACCTCATATGAATTCGTGAAAATTGATTATTCCAATGAGATGAACAAGTTGGAAAAGGTCAAGAAATACGTAAACAGCAAATACGTTCCTTTACGGTTACACCCAAACGTTTACAGCGAAATCTACTGGGTAAAAAAGGGTAATTACATCCGTACATTAATTTAATGGCGATTAATTCCATGGAGTCAAGAAAGTCGTTGACAGATAAGTTTGTGGAGAAACTGAAACGCATATTAAATAAATCGCCTTGTATATTCGCACGTAATTTGCGTAAACAGAAACGAGAATCTATTTCGTTAACCCTCGTTATGCATGTGAATCGTATTTTTTTTAATGTCACCATTGGCCTCTCTCAATCCAATCACAACCAGCAGACGGAAGTTGTCCTAATTTCTGGCCGAAAAGCATTCGAAATTTAGAATCAGATCACTAGATAGCGAATGATTTTGCATTACCTGCACGCTCTGTAAAACGAATGAGTATCAGCGATACAGTTGAACAGACCGCTTACAGACGTATGTTTACAAAAATCATATCCTCAAACGTGTCAGTTGAAGAGTTTAGCTGTAAACATCCACCTGGGACCTTGTGGTCTCTTTGGAAGCAAAAGCCGATCTCTCGTCAATCACGGTATTTTATTTGTTATTATGTGGAACTTGCCATCAACCCAAATTTTTACAATGTCAATATACCACCCTCACACAATCATCAACAATTTTGTTATTGTTTTATTCACTGTAATGTAATCACTACAGGAGTTCCTGTACCCCACTCAGTGCTTAGGCACTATGTGAGGGGCACATCAAAAAAATTAAGGTGATTCTTAAAATAGACCGGCAATCGGAAGACGCACATGCGGCCTAAACTGTAGCGAGGGACCGACACCACATTGCGAGAAAAAAGATCATAGCAAATTTAATGTGGACTCAAAATGGCTTCCGTTTGTGACCAACTATAAACAAGAATCGTTGAAATAAACAAGATTTTTTTTCTGGTGAAAACAGATTTTTCGAAAAAAATGTCACAATGCCAAATCTTTTTTTTTTAAAAAACCATTATTAAGCAAACATTACAAGATATTGCTCTTGGGCGTTCTCAGGAGGGTATAGCTTTTGTTGTAGGCCTACCACATATTTTATAACCGTAGGCTAGGCACATGCAGTCGTTGCGATGAACAAAAAAAAATCGTGGCATGGAATTTCCCAGCTGACAACTAAAAGAAAAAAAAAGCGGAACGATACGGGGCAGGACTAGATATATATGAATTTGCCGTGTGCGGCGCGGCGGGAGCATTGACCTGCCCGCCATGGAGTGGCAATATATGGCGAGAGAAGAGAGACCACAAGGCGAATAGCCGACACATATGCAACGATATCGGCCGCATTTGTTTTATTGTGAGAGGCGACGGTTAACTTTTTAGTTGTGTGTATATGTGTGCACGAAACACCGTCGACAAAAAGTCAAAACCAACGAACGGAAAAAAGTCTGGAAGTTGCCACTCTAAGAATAGGATGCTGTTCAAATAGCATGATCTCTGATGTGCCAACTAAAATCCTCAGCTTATTTATTTGGACAAAATCAAGATAAACGCTGACGTGAAACTGTGCGAACCATCACCAATTTCTTCTCTTCTTCCGGTACTTAGAGTAGGCAAATGATGTCCTCTAGACCATCTACACTCCTTGGTCAAAACGTCTCCGCCACTTCCCACTCGTTTTTCCAGCAGACATACAGTGCATAATAATAGAATACGGACACGTTTACGTGTATTGACAATTGTTCAGCAGGGTTTCTATTATGGCAATTGGGGTGTGCGAATTGTGCGGGGTGACTATTCCTCGCACCATCCCCACCTGAATAATTTGCGCCCCTACCCCCAATTCTCCTCACCTGGTGAACATATTTTATTTCCGTTTTTGATGAGACGGAAAAGTCCACACTTGTTTTCATACAACACACAGAAAACGGTTTGTTAGCAATGGGTCATCCCCGCACAGTAAATAACTTTTTTGAAGTTATGGGGTCACATGTCATCGGCCATTGAAGTGAAATCGAGCATCGAGTGATTCGAATACTCTGTAGTTAATAATTCAGTCGGAATTTAAAAATGTCATGCAGCAGCAATTAAGAACTGCGTATGTTTTGACTTTCTTAGCTACCGGGATTCGAACACCGAATCTTACGAAATGACAAATCTTCCTCTGTGGACTTACATCTTCCTCATGCTGTGATTGGCTGATTTGGTCTCGTTACCCCAGTGGAGTTGATGTGACCGAATAAGCCCATTTTCAAATGCTTCCTCAGATTTCACACAAACACAAAATACAATTTGCCGAGAAGTTTTCCGCGTCAAAACTATCTTCTTCCCAAATATATTTGAAAAATTCGAATTTTCACGTGCTATAACGTCATGCAGTGGTGCCTCAACATGTTATTTTTATATTTAAAGAATTTCAATTTCTAAACGTTTCAAATATCAAATTAAAAAATAATCGCTTTTAAAAAATATCAATTTGATTAATTTTGTTTTCTAATGTTATTTATTTTAATTGGTTTTTAAAATGAAAATATCATTCCGGTATAGAAATGATGTGGTTGGAATTGTAATCTGGTGTGCTTTCTTATCACGTGAAATCGATAACGTCATTTGTTTGATGTGGAGACGCCATATTTTGATTTTCAGGCGAGTAATAAATTAGTAAGAAATTTTAAACGGCTAATTTATTAAGATATAATCAAAATCGAGATTTTAAATTCCGTCATGCACCTATGCTAGCGGTCTATTGCTACGAACTATTTGCAGGTAAAATTTTATTTAATTCCATTGAGCCGTTCGAAAAATATTTCCCGAAGTTCTTGTTTTATAACACCAGATACGGAATTTTAAAAACCTTAACCATTATCAACTTAAGTCTCAAGTGAAACAGCAACAGGTAGAACTTAGTGTGCATGCATTCAATATATATAGAACGGCCACTGTTTACGATAACAGCTGTAGAGCAAAATGAAGAGCTCATTATCTTAATTGCCAAGTGTGTCAGTTGGATGATCATTATATAGGCCTGGTTGTGGCTGTCACTGTGCTACAATTAATTAATAGAACAAGACATTACTTATCGCACTCGGCGTCACGTATTACTTAAGAAATCTGCGCCAGTTGTAAATGGAACTTGCACTCGATTGCAATTTATATTTAAGAGGCATTCTCTAATAACACTTCCAACCAGGCAAAGCGCGTTGCTATATAGCTTCACAGGACACGAAGACTATAAAGCACCCATAAATCAGATTATTAAAACATACAGGTTTGCATCACACACCACATTTGCATTCATTTTGCCACTAAGATTCAAATATTAAAACAATGTTGAAGCGCACAAGGTATTGTACTTTTGTCCTCAGGCCAATATTTTTTATTTTGAATTATAATCAGGCAAGCGTTTCATGCAAATTTGATAATATAATTAGACATTTTAGATACAGTACATAAGTTCATTGTAAATCTTTTCAAATTACGCATTATTTAACAGTTTTAGAAAAACATAATTTCTTAACATCAATTAAAAATTTCTTGAATGTAATAGAAACTATGAATTATTTTGACATTTTTGGGAAAACGTAATTAGACATCGTTTATTCTCAGGTTCGGTTTTTTTTAAATGTTCTAAAAGAGAAATTCATTTTAATAATTTTTGTATTTGTATACAGCTTTGTAAATATTTTATTCTAAAATATTGCCCATTTAGCCTTGGCACACGTATTACCCCAATTTGAGAGCTTTGAAGTCAAACGGTGAAATTATTTAGTATATGAGTTTGTATTTTTCAATAATATTAGACAACAAGCACAACGAACGGCCTTCCGCAATCCACTTAGGAAGTTGTCGTTCCTCCTTCCTCGTTTCCAGGCCGGAGACACGGCAGGGTGGGGTTGAGCGGTGAGCGACCGCACCGCCACCTAAATCGACCCACCCGCCACCTACCTTTCCCCTCACCTGGTACGGCCACGGCGCATCACCGTCTCCTCACCAACCCTCCCCTTCACCCATCCTGCACACACACACATATACACACAAAACCACTGTATATACACGTCTGCAAATGACCACAGCCAATTATTAGAGCAGCACGGCGGAAATCAACAAAGCATGCAGCAAACTACTTCCGTGTATCGCATTCGAACAACACCGTTCACGCTGGCGACAAGGACTCGGCTGTACTCAATAAACGCGGCAGTCGAAAACGCGGACTTAATGCACGAATGAAACTCACTGGTTGCTAAGATAGCACCATGGTGGCTGTTACTTCCACCAGAACTCAGGCTGCCACATTGTGTCCACTGAAATTCAAAACAAAATAAAAATATTGCCAATAAATCGTCTTTTTGGTTTGTAACTTCGCCAAGTTGCTCAATAATGTCAAACTTTATCGCTGGTGAAAATAGCATCCACATTGGAATCACTGTAGAAGTGCACTAATCAGTAACTTTTAAAAGAGAAATACTCTGTAATGTCAAGAGTACGAGGAGCTTGATGAGTTTGATGAGGTTAGTTTCCATTTCGGTGGAAGTAGAATGGCGTCATTTTGGCGGGTCGCCATCAAAAAAACGAATCGATTTACTATCGACTGTCTTAATTATTCTTTGGATGTACTGTCGTTTGCGAGAATTAGCAATATTTTTTGGAGACCACATTTTGGTTTATCCTTTCATTGAAAAAGACGAGAAAGTGCGACATATAGAGAAACATTTATTATGGCGCCTATGGATCAGCGGTTTCATCGTGGTAAAGAGTACATGAGGCACGATGCCTATCTTTTTTTTCTTCTCTCTCGATAACATTGAATCCGCCAGTTTAATGGAAGAGGAAGATACTGAAATTGTGATTCCTATTTACTTCCACCTTTTGGATCACATTGACCGAGCAGTAACACGCCCAACGCCAGACGGCAGCACCAGACCGTAGGCAGACGTTTCTGTATTCAAGATCAAGACATTTTCTTTTTTCGCTCACTCGTGCTTGACGTCATTTCTTTATTTTTAAAAATTGCTTCTGGGTAGCGGCATTTCACGAACGCAATATTTCTCGAAAGGAAATATAAAAAAAGTGTATGCATCCCCTTCGACTTACCCCTTCCCCTGGGAAATTTTGGAACATACCAAACTGCCGCTGCACGCCCCACCGGTGAAGGAATACTTTTGACGAATTGTGCATAATAAATTGACATACAGAAATTTCGATTTCTGTGAACGCGCAGGTAGACTGCGCGATGTTCCCCCTCCATACAATGTCGATTCCCGGATCGACCACGCTAACCTCGACCCGCGAACTCCACTAAACAGGTCGACCCATTGCGATAAACCATAAACAGGGGAGACGAGGTATCTGCTACACAAATCTGTCCTTGTTTTACTAGATCTATTCTTTTGCTGCGTTGAGGTAATTTCAGATGCATATGTTGGTTGGCACACTTGAAAGCTCTTCAGACAATAAACACGAGTCGAATTCATGTCATTTCATGCGGCATAGAACCAGATTTCATGGAAATTTGTATCTCAACTCCCACATCGAGTTGCGAGCAATACGAAAAATTGCCATCAAGTTCTTCTCAGGTACAAAAGTACCAAATTAATATTCAATAATTCACAAACTTAAAAAATTCTTAAAATATGTTTTCCCTAAAACTATTTATAAATGAAATAAAATGTCATTTCAATAATTCAGAAATGATTTAGAAAAAAGAATATTTCCCAACTATTAATAAAATAGAATTTAAAGAAATCCCTGCAAAAAAAATAAATAATAATAAATAATAAAAACAAAAGTACAAAATATTTTATAAAACGACGATTTCGGATTCGATTCCCGGCGCGAACTATCGTTTACTCAATCCCGATATTGGGAGAGGATCTATTCTCCCCGACAAGGCAAAAACGCCACAACACTGACAAAAACTACACTTGATTTTTTTAATTCACTGAAGTATATAACGCAACAGGAAGATTCTGTACCCCTCTCAGTGCTTAGGCACTATGTGAGAGGCACATTTTCACCAGTACCCCGGGTACATTTTCACCAGTACCGCGCCAGGAAACGAACCCGGGACCGCCGAACTGTCACAGTCCGTCGCTTAACCAACTGCGCTACGACGAGTCGTATAACCACCTCGCATAGTGCCTAAGCACCAAGAGTGGTACAGGAGATCCTGTAGTGATACAGAGTATTACACTACAGTAAATTAAATAATAATAAAAACTTAATGTAAAAAATAAAAGTTCATAGGAAATTAAACTATCTCCCTCCCCCACCCCAGTAAAAATTAACTGACTACTACCCAGCCCCCCAACATCCTTAACCATCTCACCTCATCCATTTCTTTTCAACTAAGAGAAGGAAAGCGCATCCGGCTCACTCTCATTTAAGAGTTACAGAATAATAGCCGCGCTAATGTAGCGTACAATACGGTCGTACGGCCGTCCCGTACATGTATGTACATAAAGTGCGAGCGTCGAACGCGCGACGTTCAAACCGCCGTGAAACTGCCGACGATAGACGAGCGGGGAGAGGGAGGGGGGGGATAAAGGAGGAGCGAGTTTTTCCTCCCCTCGCACTTTTACCAGCCGCGCGCGTTAAGAAAGTATTCGCCACTTCTTATTAGCTGTGTCGCCAAGTCTAAACGAATCAAATGAAGAAAGCACGTTAACTCACACACATAAACGGGGTAACTATATAGCCCCAGCGTGTTCCCAGCTTCCAGCCTCTCTAGACATCGAGGCTCAGTGTCCTGATTTCGCGCGTCCAATACACCTATAGCCAGCCCTGCTCACATACATAGGCCCCTAGTCGGCTAGGCTCAGCCTCTCTCTTTCTCTCTGGCTGACGATTCTCGACACGTCCTGCATGCTGTTTTCACGTCCCATAAAGCGCGGCAGACCTAATCGAAATTCGCGTGGCGAAATCATTTCTGACATCTCTCGGACGTGTTCGGAATCCGGATCGGGCCAATTAAAACGCAACCAGCTAACCGCCCCCGCCCATTGGCCCGTCCCCGTCCACTCCCACCGACCCCACCACCCCTCACTGGGTACTAATCGATGTTATACGTGGCTCGTGCATATATGTGTACACAGGCGACAGAGAATTCGTGGAAGGGCTGACACTATTTTAGTAGGGCCTTGATGCACAATCACAGCGCATAAATATACATATACGTACAGTTACAGCGCGTTATTGGCCCAGGGGTGCCAATTTTTATTTTTAAACCAACATATATAAATCGATATCATTTCGACAATTCCCAAACATACAAAAAGTTGAAACGTTTGTAAGGGCTGTAATTTTAAAGAAATCAGCATATTTAATTGTCATAATGTAAAAGCCAAGATCATCTAACGTCATCTTAATCGTATGACGCTCATTGGCCACTTAAGGATCGTCCGCAAGACACACTTCTTGTTATTTACATTTGTATAACTTCCCTCAGATCGGGATTCGAACCGAGAACACAGTAGACAACCCCGATCGATGGCTGAACGTTGAAATTGATCAACATCGTTAATGAATCGAAAAGTGAAACTGCCATTTGATATCATCTAGAGTCGACTATCTAATGACTTGTGAGTTATGAGATGTTCAGATTTAGATTTTTGAAGTAGACGTCTACACTTTAGGTGTTGGAAAAACAACGTGACAAATATTCTTCTTCGGCAATTGAGTTTCGAAACAACTTCCAAAAATAATTAATTTATAAATTGCCGGCTTTATCAAACAGTTTTATGGCTCGATTCCTTAATATCCTTCTGTTGCATTGTGCATGTATTTTCCATTGGAAATTACCAAGTCTGTGTCGCTTTCTGACCAGTAAGCAGTGGGCTTGTCTGTCACCAAATTGTTCAGTGCACGACACGGCTATTAGGCATTCCACACATTCCAGGGATGCCCAACATTTTAAAAAGCTTATTTAGCGAAAAACTGATGAAGTCATCTGTAAATGCCATTCTATCTTCGACCGTCAATCACGAAAGTCTTATTATTAAAGGACAAAACATTTACTTTTTAAAAATTCAAATGACTTGAACTTATCAAACCATATTCTTTCACGTCAAACAAATAGCAATTCCCCAAATTTCTATTTACCAAAACCAGAGTGACATTTTGCGTGCCACAGGATGAGCGCCACTGCAAATCAACATCGAGTAGGCCTAGCCCAAGGCATTCCTAATCAAGCCTATACGTACGCACATTGGTTTTACCCATCTGCATACTGCTATACCCGGGCATCTATTCCGGTATCGAGCTCCAGGCGGGGATCTAACCTAATGGCTGAAGTAATTGCCCAAAATCAGAATTCACATTACACGGATACGGGAGAAAATCGATGCTCAACTCCGGTTTGCAAATTGATTTGAAATTCGACTGAATTTGGAATCGACGCAGCAGTGCTCATGCATCCCAGAGCACCGGCCTTTCTTAAAGGATGGATGGGACCACCCTGGACAGCAGCCCAGCTCGTGTGGGGGAAGCTGCATAATTGAAATGCGAATGATTGAATAAAATTCCCACATGAATTTCTTAAGATAAAATTTACCCCGCAGTTTTGTGAACAGATAATATGCCATTCGAATAAAAATGCTGAACAACTGAAAATGTTATAGCTTTAAATAAATTTAGTATACACTTCATGTACATGTAAATCATATTGTTATTATTGTTGTTACGGCAATAAATAAATAAATAATTATATTACTAATATTAAACAGAGTAAATGTGATATTAACGAAGGTAATTATTGAAATCGTACAGTTGAAGTTAATAATGATTGATTTCGTGCTATTAATGGTAGAGTAACAATTGCAAATACTGGAATTATTCAATAATAAATAGTAAATATTTTTATTATTTGGGCGATTATTTAGAGGATAATAATTTCGTATTTAATGAAGTTAATTAACTAACATAAACGGATTGGCAACAAAATACAACCCCCGAGTGAAACAGCGGCACAGACTCAGTATATACTTCTTGCTCAGGGCGCAGCCACCTCTGAAGATGGCCCCTGACAGTAGGTAGTGTGTCGCTGGCTCCAACGACACACTTGACGCGTTGTTTTGCAAATTATGAAATGCGCAGGCGCGATCGAACCCATATATGCAGGTACAACACGAGTTGTGCCAGCCACAGCATCCCTAGGTCTGCTCCATCCATACACTCACACGTATATACGGAGTATATACATATATATACACACACATATTGCGCGAGGTACAACGCTATATGGGCTACACCGAGAAAACTTCAGAGTCGGATAACATTAAGATCCGCTCATTTATTTGTATGTGTGCCTCGAAGCCATACGCACATATACAGTTAGCCCCAACCAACACCATCAAACAAGGGTCGCTGTTGTGCATGTTGGAATTAACCCCATCAATATCAAACGTGGAGAACGTTTTCTTGCGAACCGAGAAACACAGTTCGTAGGTACTTATGTTTGATATCTATTATGAGAAAAATATCTAAATATCTTAAAATTCCTGCCAAAAAAAAGCCTTCGGAACCTTAAAAAATAATAAAATTCGAAACCTTTTTTTCGTGCTACATAGTTTGAGAGATTATTTAAAATAATACGAGTACAAAATTTGTTAATGTGTACAATGTGTATGAAAACAAAATTAATTCGCATGTATTTAAATGAAAAAACAAACATGATCGCACACTAAATTCCGGAAACACAATTATAATGTACACACACGTACTCAAAATTATTTGAAACGCTAATCATTTTTTTAAAATTCAGGATTGGTGCCCTTTTAAACCAAAAATGAACTCGTAGGTTAAATTGGTTTTGCCAAACAAGCGTCAATATAAATGTGTGTTTTCGTCCCCATTCCATGTGTATGCATCCAAAACCCCTTCGCTGGAAATCTGGGGTGGGGAAAAATAGCGATCATCCGCGCACGAAAGAGGCGCAGATAGATATTCCATCCAACGAGACGGAAGGGTTAGAACCCAGTGATGTGTTCTAACCCACTAACAACACCAACTAATAAAAAGGTGTAAAAACAATAATTTTGGTGCCATTTTTTCTGACCCAGAACTCACGATGCTTATTGTTGCCTAGCAGCGTCTTTGAAGGTCACAAGCAGAATCCAATCTTTCTGGAACAACAGCATTGCAACTCGTAGAAAAATGAGCGCCATATTGATTGATAATACCTGAAGAAGGGCAGGGAATTTGAAAGAGGAAAAGATGACAACGGTCTTCGCCCCCTGGGCTAGGAACTAGGTTGACAGGGGCCGACAAAATCGTTTCCTAGCCTCGCAAAGCTGATACAATTTGGACCCCGAATCTTACAAAAATAAAACTAATGACGTCTTTCAAATGGTCATGAGTCGCAGATTTCGATGACGGGTATGAGCGTGCCACACATTTCGGTGACCTTCAGAAAAATCAACAGACATTCCTTTGTCATTCTAGCCCTTACAAAAATCTCTGACTCCATCGCAGTGACGGTAGAGAGCTGTTTTTGGAGATGGCGAAAAAAAAAAAGGAAATCGCGTGTATATACCGGCACGGCCGCCTCACCATTGACTCGATCCAACACGAAATCTAATCTCCATTGATGCGATCCCAGATGGAAAATGAAGGCTCCGGCGAGGAAGAGCCAGATAGAGAGAGCGAGAGGGAAAAGGAGAGAACGAAAAAGAGAGATAGAAGAGTAAGAGAGAGAGAGAGAGAGAGAGCGGTTGGAAGGGAGAAAAAAAAATAACAATTACAACATCAGCCAATGAACACTCGACAACGTTACCCGAAGGCAGAAACGGCGGGGCGGCGAAAAAGACACATATATCCTCTCGACAGATGAACACCGTGTTCCAAAACCAACGTCGTGGGTGTATTGCGGGTGGGGAGGGGGGTCAGGACACCTAATGTGGGCGGATGATACAAGTGGGCACAGAAGAACATCCCAAAGTGTACCCCGTTAACGTTAGGCCTGTGAGCAATTGTTTTGCATGCACGGGAAGTGCAAGCAGGCGTGTCGGCGAAATCAAAATACGGGTAAAGAACAAAAAATTGAGAACGTACAGATAACAAATAATAATTTGTTATAGCATCTTTTGGACGAAAACACACAATATCATCACCGGCTGTGCTGAGTTTAAATTAACAATAATTTTTTTAATATGTAAGAAGAAATTCAACTAATAAAAATAAACAAAAAAAAAATTCCAAATAAACGAACGACTTAAATTAAAAAAACGAATATTCACAATCACAATACCGCATCTCAATAAAATCGATTGAATCATTTACAATTTTTTTAATGAAATTAAAATTACGTAGAGTAATTTTGTTGTTGAAATTGAGTTAGATTAACTTTTTAAAACTTTGTTAACTTGAACTAGTGAATCGTACATCTTGTCGTATCCCAGTTGGTTTAGCGACTGACTATGGTTTCGGCGGTCCCGGGTTCGATTCCCGGCGCGGGCTCTCGAAAATTTCGTACTGGTCGTTCCCCTCGCACAGTGCCTAAACACCAAGAGGGGGACGTAAAGCCGGTAGTGCGGTTGACTACAGTTGATTGGAAACAAAAAATAATAATAATATGAATCGAGTGAACCTCGCCAGGACATCTTCAATTTTCCTCGACCCTGTCCCGTGTTTATACACTTATTCTTGAACTTGTTTTGTTGAGATTATAAACGAACTAATTCAATTAAATAGGAATTGACCTCGACCACTGATCCACCATCGATTCAAAATTTCTAATTCTTTACGAAATCGTAAACTGCCACTCGCAGTTAACTAGTCATCGACCCGACTTGAGATCCGTGACCCGGGACCGATTGTCCACAAGACAATAACCCAACGCCTAATCATCCGATTACCTTTCCACCCAGTCATCCACAATTCTCCGGCCCGGCAGGCATTCGCCCAAGCCAAACCGCCGATCCTCCCTCCCCCCAGTGCTAATTATAATATCCAAACGCCATTCACCAAAGGATAGAAGGGATGTGGGTGGGTGGGTGTGGGGTGGGGGTGATGCGAGTGTGGGGGGGGGGGCGAAAGACGAAAGAATACTCGTGCATGTAAATTCTATCAACACAACGAGACCATGTGCTGCGCCTAAGCGATGCAAATTTGGTATTATTAATCAAGATTACTAATGGGAAATCTCTTCACGTCCTCCACACCAACGATGATAAGGGGGGCTGGGGGTGGGAAAGTGGAGGGGGCTGGAAAGAGGGGGAAAACAAAAAAAAACTGAATTAGGGTGGGATGAGGATGGAGGAGCGGGTTGGCGAGGGTTGCAGTGAGAGCATGGCAACTCATTTATTAACTTTATATCAGGCGCGGAGGCAATAATTACCTCAGTTGCGGAACATCCCCTTCTGCCCGGTGACAGTGGGCCACGCCCATTTCGTTTTGAGCACACGCAATTACTGTAATTCTTTTTAATTAGTGCCAACAACAGAACGAGGTTTACCTCATCTACGAGCCTGACCTCACGTTCGCGGTGGAATTAGCCTTCTCGTGAAGGGCGACCTCATTTAAAACCAGTGTCTACCCCCGGATGTGCTTTAAAATTATTCCTATTAACTAGACACAGAGGTTTTTATTCGACTTTCATTATGAAGAACAATAATGGACTGGTAATTACAAACTTTTTAATTCATCTCCACCTCAACACGTTTATCTACTGAATAAAATAATTAATCAAGAATGACTCATTGCATTCATTCAGTAGATATGCATTATCAAGATCGCTCAATAACTTTTCAATGCTTATTTTTTAATCAAGCAAAGTGGCTAATTCTGCCCGATTGTAATGAATGAGACATCTGAGAGGCTACGCCAAAAACGAGAGGAACATAAGATCCCAAGTCGGAAATCGAATTCGGGATTACCGACAATAACAGCAGCACAAGTCAGCCCACCAACTATCTGGTCTGTCACGGGACGTTACAAAATGTTGCGACAGATCAGTAGATCTAGATAGACAACAATAAACCAA
>JAQGBY010004887.1:0-15671 GCA_034698785.1 Mycogona germanica | reverse complement strand
ACCAGGGTAAAGCATTTGTGGGTAAAGTCATCACCCAACTCACCTCTTTACTTCAAATTAAGAGGTGTAGGACCAGCTGGTACCAGCCTAGTACCAACAGTCAATGCGAGAACGCCAATAAGTCAATAACGAATTTAATTGCAAAGCTTGTTCGTCTGGAACCAAACAGGATCAATTCTTTCCGTTCGCCTTGTTCCAGATGAATGCAGCGGTCTCGAAATCAACCGACGTTATGCCATATGAGGCACTATTTGGTATAAAACCAAAAATGTCATCCCTGGACATCCAGATAGGGAGGCGAGCATCGGCAGATGGACTCCCACTGGGCCAGGCAAAGTATGGGTTTGGCGAGCTCCGCGAAAACATCAGGGAGCATCTGAGCCTCACACAAAAAGCCCAGAAAGAGCATAACGACAAAATGAGGAGATTTGGCGAGTTCAAATTAGGAGACATGGTATTGGTTCGCATGATGACCATCCCTGGGAAGGGAGAGAAACTCCACGCACAACTACCATGGTCCCTCTCCAGTGGTTGGACGGCTCAGTGACAACTGCTATTATATTGACACTGGAGGCGAGCTGCCAGTGCCAATGCACTCAATCACTACAGAAAGAATTCCAGATGGACAAGGAGCCTCAGCAGATTCTTCCAGAAATGCAGGTGATCAACCAAACCTGGAAGACTGAGGATGGGACTGGGGACCCACCTCAAACACAGATGCCCTGGACACCTGCCAAGCCGACAATCGACCATAGTCAAGTGCTTGACAGGGTGGATCCAGGAAGGGTACGGTTCAGTGACCAGAGGCTAGACCATGCTAAGCATCCAGGAGCAACTGAGCGACCATGGAAAGCAAACTCATACCGCGGTCCAGCTGATGGTTGGAGCTACAACCAATCAGAAATTGCAGGAGCCCGGAACCTGATTGACCTATCATCAAGGCAGGCACTGGGAGGTCCAAGCGATAGGTTGTTGCAACAATCTTCCAAGGACGGGACCGTCATCTTTATCCCCTGTCTGGTGACAAGAGGTTGAACAGCTCACCTCCAAAACCAGATATGAGTCTGTTCAGTACCATCGGGCCACCTAGGCAGCAGAGATGAGAGGCGGAGTAGTCCCACCTGCAATCCTCGGAGTGCGCACCCATGAGCTCAGATTGTCTCGAGGTGTTGGCTGAGGGACCATGGCGTGGACCACACATGAGGGAGCAGGAGGCTGCTTCGGATCAAGGAGAGTGCACACTTCTACATCCAAAGGAGCAGTATCCAGCCACCCAGATGTGTTGTTCATCTGGTACTGTGGGAGGTTTTTCAGCAAGAGAACAATGGCTGAAGGACATGAGGAGTCCTCGCAATTCTCCGGAAAACCCAGCGACTGGCGTAGCCCGTAAGGCGGATCTCCTCGGAATGGAATCATCCGAGGAAAAAGTACAACGCAGGCTCTACGACCAGGAGCTGGAGAGGAAAAGTCTACTCCTCGATGTCAGCCGAGCATGTGGCTCGAAGAGACAGCGGCACGCTACCAAGTCCTCATCAGAAGAGGAAGGACAAGCCAACTACGTAGATGCCTGGATGGATTCATCTTATGGACATGCACTCCAAATGATGGACAGTCCATCCAGGGGCTTCGAGCACCAAGGACAGAGTGCTGGCCAACTATCGGCACAGGATGCCGGTAAGGAGAAACCCGGGCAGAAGAGTACTGGAGCCATGCCAAAAAAGAAAAAACAGAGGCACTTTTCTGGACAGCACGGCACATCAGCGCAGTCAACCGAAAAGATAACTGGAATTCCTCAACCAGAAGTCATCGGAAAGCCAAGGAAAGGGCTGAATCCTGGCAGACCTAGCAAACCTAGTTCGGCAGAGACTTCTACGAACCCAACACCTGGCAAGGTATTGGTGAAGAAGAAGCCAGGCCGACCTTGTAGAAGCGCCCTGGGCCAAACCAACCTAGCTTTGATTTTAATTTAACATCAGAAATGGATCACGCCAGTGATGTCTCTCACTTGCAGGAGCCTGGTGAGCCGGGGACTGAGATTGACTCCGATGTAAAACCACTGACGGATTGAGTGGGAAATGCATTATTAAATTAGTGCGTAGCTCTCCGCCAGTGGACAGAGCTTTGGCTATGAATGGAAAAAATCATATCGGTGGTTGTTCACAATGCCAAACACTCATTACTAACAAAAATGCGTGACCTTAGTAATCCTACATCATCTGATAAACTGATAAGCGTAAGAGCCGGAAGCTCAAGATTTGAAATCCTAAACATTAGATTTATAAATTTATAAAACTAAAAGTGTAAATTTAAGATTCAATAGTAATAAAAGTTTAAAAGTGTAAAATTTAAAAATTATAAACAATAATAGTAAAATTTGTAAATCTTTATAAATGGTATAAACTTAAAAATTAAATCTTCTCGGGAAGATGCGAGTCTGACCGGGAAGTCAGTTTTTTAATAAGTAAAAGATTGCCATCTTTTCAGAGAGGGGGGGATGGTATGTAAAATATAGATTGCAGAATCTATCTTTTCTCTTCCCTCCCTCTCCCGACCAATGAGAGCGCGCCCTTACAATTGCCAATGGGCAGTAGGGGTGGCGCTGGAGGTCACGAGCCCGAGTCTTGGTCGGCGATTTTCGCGCCAAGCTCGGGGTCACTTCTCTCTGACCAGTGGACCACACTGGTCACTTTTCTTCAATCTTTCCTATAATCTGTTGGAATAATTTGTCGTACATAATGCAAGTCAAATTGCTCGTCAAATTGTATGTTTCCTCGCTTTGAATTTTATTGACTGTGAAGAAGTTTAAACAAAGACTATCCATGAATCAACATCGAAAATTAGTGAATATGAAAGTCCAGTAAAATCGCAATTCTAAATTAGAGATTTCTCAATAGCCAAGAGACTTAGCGGTTTTGTGAATCTATTCTCTATGTCGGCGATTTATCAACTGCTCTGCCATATGAACAAAATACCGGTGATCTCAGGTTTGCTGAATTGTTCATAAAGTTCGCTGCATCGAAGCATAATTTGAACTTTCATCGTTCCGCTTCAAAATGTGTGCGGGCAACTCGTGAACTACATTGGACCTACGACTGGAGAGAAATTTGTTGTCTCTC
Organism: Mycogona germanica; assembly: GCA_034698785.1. Taxonomy (NCBI): domain Eukaryota; kingdom Metazoa; phylum Arthropoda; class Diplopoda; order Chordeumatida; family Chordeumatidae; genus Mycogona; species Mycogona germanica. Next base: position 12,555 of record JAQGBY010004887.1, on the reverse strand, counting down.
AATTTCATCAAGATGCGATGGACGACTTTGGGAAAATTCACAAAGTGCTTCAAGAGATCGGAGGATGGTTCGCGGATGAGTGTGAGTGTCGAATTTGTGTATAAGACACAAATTCAATTGTTTGAATTGATCTTATTTTTGATAATGAGTCGAGTTTAGTTTATTTGCTTATACCTTTGGCTGCTCTAAAATTAAGATTTGTAGAATCAGGGAGGGACAATATTTATTCATGTATTTGAACAAAATAGTCACCCACATGTATTTTTTAAATCATTTTTAAAATCTCACAACCTACCAGTTTTGGGCTAGTTGACAAAAATTGTGGATCGGCAAACCTGGTAAATCCGGCCTACACGGTTAAAGGGTTAATGAAGAATACACTTAACCTTTCACAACAATGCACTCATTGCACTCACTGCACCTCACTGATTCACTGAAGGATTGACCACAAATTTATTTCACTTGTAGCAGATGTAATCCAAAAATGAAATTATTTGCCTTGCAGCAGCAAGCTCAGCAACCAAAATGATAATCCAAATTAGCAATGCTTGGCTATGTGTAGGGAACTGTAGCACCACCTACACCACCTGACCACAGGTAGAATTAATTAAATGTGGCAGCTATGGCACCAATGGCAATGGTAATCAGCAGAATCTTCAATAAATGGCCCAAATTCTGCAGGTCAGCAACATCAGCCCTGTGTGCTGGCTCCAATGATAAATCAATAATGGTAGATCTTTATGTGGAGACTCCAATGACCAAACCCAACAAAATATTGAGGAATCTCAAATTGCATAGGCCAGTAATATGTTGAATGAACTCCATATACCATGAGGAGGTTGGTTAAATCCTCAGCACACCACTGGAAAAGCTTCAGTGAAATTAATCCCTTCAACAGCTGGGAAAGCCCAGCAGGGCTGTGTTGAATATTCCAATGGCAAAGCCTGAGAACTGGTGAATATATTTTCAAAGGTTTGCCCAAACTGGGTAAAGATGATGTAGATGTAGCATTTTTTGAATAATTCTATTCTATGGCCAATATCAGCAGTGTGTAGCACAGAATTCTTGTGGCAAAGCCCAGCAAGCAGTTGTGAACTAATCCAATGGAAATTCTGGATGGCCACAGTGAAGTAATCCCATTGGTAGAGCACAATCAGCTGATGTAAAGAAATCCAATGGCAAAACCCAGCAACAGTGATGGTGAAGTAATCCAATTGCAGTATTCAGATGGTTGGCCACAGTGAAGTAATCCCAATAGCAGATGTAGTAATCCAATGGCAATGACAAAGCCCAGCAAGAGATGAAGTGTAGTATTCAGCAAATCCAATGACACATGTTCTAATGTTCAGCCTCTATCACAGGTCTCAGGATTCAACCAGAAATATGGAAAAACCAAGAACTGTGAAGGTGACAAGTGAGAATTTACACAAGTGAAACAATAAGAACCCAGATACTAGGATGCAGGAAGCTTTTATATGATTTTTGAGTGAAGTACTGTCTATAGATGATTTTGTAGACTGTGTCTGTATAATTGATGTGTTGTCTGTGTTGTGTGTCCCACCCCCAAGCTCTCTAGCTCTGGTAGAAACTCTGTAGAGCGATGCGGGACTGCAAATGTCAGAATGCTGCCCAATTTGCCATTCACTTACATGCACTGCTGCCTCTGAGTGAGATTCCCTGTATAGTGCTTGTCATGTTCCTGTCTTTAGAGACGTCAAATTAGTGCCTAAGCACTGAGAGGGGTACAGAATCTTCCTGTTGTGACCCGTCACTTCAGTGAATTAAAAAAAAATTCATGGGCTGGACACTAAATAATCCGGTTTAACAATTTCCATTAGGTAGTTTACAGCCCCTCGCAAAATCCATATTAGAACTGTACACTCTGTTCTTGCCAGCAAGAACAGATGGCCAGAGTGATCCTCCTCCAGCTTACATCCTACTGTATAGTGTGATGCAGGTTGCTAACACATCGCTGCTGCCCATCCGCCATTCACTTAACATGGGCTGCACACAGTTTTTTGTCTGGCGACGCCCAAGCTAGATTTTACTGCAGCCCCGTATTGAGCTTCATGGATGGCTCAACACAGGATTTTTGCTGGCTAGGCACAGATTTTGTCTCTGCGCATGACAATGCTGACCCGTGTCTAGCTTTCCTGCCACACACGGTTTTTCCTCCCGGATCCCTGGAGACAGTCCCTCAAGACTAAAAATGTGTGTGGTGGCCCCCTCGAAAAGGTGAATTTGTGGCAATGTGGGACTGCCTGCCTACAAAATGCACCATTTTGACCGGCGCCACCATCTGGGCACTTTTATCGGCCCAGTTTTTTTGCCAAATTCTTTGGTTTTGGCGTTAGGTTTCCTGCCAGCTGCATTGACTCTGTGGCCGACTCCGCAGATTTCTCCATATTTGGCGCCCAAAATATTTAGGTAATGTGTCAAAAGTTTTGATGTGCCTAATGTTTATCCCAATGGTGCATAAAATTGTTTCATCTGGCAACATTGCATGAGGTATTTTTTGATGAATGAAGTGAACTCGTTTTGGCTTGGTTTGGGCACACCAGCCAAATATTTTCGCAATTTGTCTCATTCATTGCTCACGTTCATCTTGATTCATTTTCCTATCATCACCATCACGATTCATTTATAACAGAATTTAACTTAATCACATCTTCATATAAATAAATTTTATCAAACGTTCACACTTTCCTGCACAACTTGTCATAGCCCAGTCAGTATTTTGACTGATTGTGAAATTTTAAGAGATGGGCGATTGCCTCACAAGCATAACCGGCTCACAAAGCATGCATAAAGGATTAACAGATACCAGTCAGTGGTTGATAGAGATGGTCATAGAGATAGTATGGTTGGTGTAGGTGTATGGCGATGCAATGGCAGAAGTAGGAATTGCTGTACAGTTTCAGGAAATGTTCGGTCGCATTTGTAAATCATATCCGTCTCAGTTATTCGTATAATCGTATCTGTCTCGGTTATTCGTATAATCGTATCTGTCTCGGTTATTTGCATAATCGTATCCATCTCGGTTATTCGTATAATCGTGTAGCGGCTTGTTCACCTGACACTGAACACATGGGCTGCCAACTATTGAATGCTGAAGTATGAGAAGGACCTTTCGCCTGGTCATAGAGATGGTATGGATGGTGTAGGTGTATGGTGATGCAATGGCAGAAGTAAGAATTTCTGTACTGTATCGGGAAACATTGGGTCGTATTTGTAAATCATATCTGTCGCGGTTATTTGTATAATCATATCCGTCTCGGTTATTCGTATAATCTTATCCGTCTTGATTATTCGTATAATCGTATCCGTCTTGGTTATTCGTATAATCATGTAGCGGGCTTGACACAGCAGGAGGGACGGTTGGCAGGGTAAAGCACGGGGATCGAGGGTATCTGGTTCGACTGTCACTCAAACAGCAAAACTATTATTGCACAATTTCTGCTAAGTGATTGATTTCAACGTTGACAGCATTGGCGGTTTTGATGGTTGTGATTTATTTTTCATTTCAAACTGGACATCTATCCATTGTTGGCTTTGTAATTTAGGAGTGACCAGGGAGATAGGCGTGTATACAAGAGGACATTCGACAGTTGATGATGCCCCAGTGTCTGACAGTATTCCTTTTTAAACCATTCAAAAAAATGGGTAAAACAAACCGTTTTACTTTTATTTGATTAGACAAATTCGTAAAGATGCAAACATCAACTTTGAAGATCAATTTCAAATTGAACTCAACTTTTCAAATAAAAACAGAACTTTGCCCATGTGCTCCTATTTTCACATGTGTTTCTCTAGACTTTTCCCGCCACTTTTTAGGACAAGTCCATTACACAGCAAGGTGGGAAAGCAGGGCAGGCGGGATTGCCCTAAACCAATTACCGATTGCCATTTTAAAAAAAAGGGTAAAACAAAGGTTGAGGGAGATGATCAGTGGCTAAACTCGAGCACAAGACCATCAGCACCAAGACGGCCGTTTCTCCTAGTTATCCGGCAACCGGCGTGGACTATCCATAGACAAACCTGTGGGATTAGGTCGAGGGTTTCGTGGCATGAATTGGGGAAAAGGCTGCTGTGTGAATGACGGAAAGTACGGAGGCGGCATAAATTGAATCGGTTTGATGTGAAGCACGCATAAGAGTCGGGGCATGCAGGTTGGCTACCACCAACCAAAAGCCTGCATATCAGTAAACGACATGGCAATGAGTGTTTCCCTCAATGTAGCCTCCTGGAAGCCCAAATAAATCACACGAGTTTGCTGACTGGTTGATATGTTGTGGCCAGTCTGCCGAGCGTACAATTCCATCCGCCAAACAAATTCCGATGGTGATTCACCTTGCTGTTTGGAGACTATCCAACTGATCTCTGCCACCTCCTGCTGTGACGCTCCCAATGCAAACTCGGTAGTAATAGCCTGTGAAAATGACGTCCAGGTGCAACCTGGGTTTTCAGCCAAAAATGCCAGCCCCCATTTTTGTGCTGTATTTTTTAACAGCAGTGTTGCTTTCAAAGCCACCCTGTTATCTGGCCACTCCTCAACCAACGCCATGAGTGTGACCTTATCCACCCAAGCTCGCACATCCTCATTAGGACATCCCGAAAACAGTGGCGGTGGAGGCAGCATAAATAGTTGAGGTGGCGGTGTAAGGACTGGTGTGTTGAGCTGTGACGACAGCAACACGTCCGTTGACATTGAGGATGAGCTCACTGATGATTGAATACTGCTGTCAAATAATGTTGCGACAGGTATTAAAAAAGCAGCTGGTGTCATCACCCCTGTTGAAGAATCTGGAGATGAAATCAGCCCCACCACATTGACACTAGCCACTGAGATGACACTTGTGGTACTCGACCCAGCTACTTGACTGATCGCACTTGATGTTGGTGGAACCAGCGCAAACGATGTCTGGCTGCACCCTTGAAATTGCGACGAACCCCTTGAGGCCGACATATCACTGAAGGCCGCCAGCATTGCACGCAACAAGTCATTTGTTTCAATTGTTGATTGTGTAACATCAGCTGACGGTGCTACTGGTGCTACTGACAACACTCCCACAACAGGTGTGGAAGGAGCCAAAGGAGAGACCTGCAACTGTGTTGAGCTGGATGCCAACTGTACTGGTACCTCCAACAAAGATGTCTGTGTTTGGGAAGATAATGCCAATTGCTGTTGAAGGGCTCTCATATAAAGGGTTCTGGTGTCCTGGTGTCTCCTCCGATGAACCCATTGAGTCAGCCACCATCTCGGTTGGTTGAGATGAGTGCTGATAGTTGGCCATATTTTTTTCTGATGTATTTTTACTTCACAATCAATTCACTAACAGAAAAGCTTTTTTTTATTATATATATATTATGGCAAACACAAACCCGAACACCGAACGCGGTTCATTATAGTTCAACACTAACACAGTTGCTGATGAAAAAAAATTCACATTAAACTCGCAACACCACTTGTGGACAAACCATGCTCTGCTACCAAAATGTTTGGTTGTCAGGTAACACTTGCTTATTTGACTCGATGAAAAAATTTAATGATGAACTTTAACGCGTTGCACAAATAAACTCTCGCGAATAAGGAGAATAACCAAATGTTTTTTATTGAGTCTTGATGAAGCACAAACCAATTACAAACTCGTTGAAACAAACTGTTTTACTTTCATTCGATTAGATAAATTCGTAAAGATGCAAACATCAACTTCGAAGATCAATTTCAAACTGAACTGAACATTTTCAAGAAAAACAGAACACTACCCACATGTCCCTATTTACACACATGTTTCTCTAGACTTTTTCCCGCCACTTTTTAGGACACGTCTATTTCACAGCAGGGTAGAAAAGCAAGGCAGGCGGGATTGCCCTGCGAATCTGACAGTACTCCGAAAGGATTTTCGATCCAATAGTTCTTTAATCCAACTTCTAAGCTACCCACTGGTACAGATACAGTATTGTCAATATCTGGTTCCCTAGATGGAGCGTATATATGATCGTTGGCCTGATTAATAGGAGCAAAGGCTGGTTTATAGCTTCCCTGAAACACAACGGTATCTACGGTAGCGCTAGATTAAAATTTTTGTATGTATGGCTGGGTTCCTGGCCATTTATAATTGTGTGTTTGCCAACTGCTCATCTGTGCATTACCTACACTAGTCACACCATAATAATGTGGAAGAGCTATAGGGATACCGAAACTGAGACATGGTACCTCATTTCTAGTAGCTGCACCTGAACTATTATACAATTTGTTGTCAAATGCCTCATAATCAGACTTAGCTACTTTATCAATACTTATAAGCAACATAGGTTTTCCTGATGATACCTTAATTTTAGTTAGGATACCCTGTACGTTCCATGCCAAATCCACGGCTAGACATACCTCAACATTTTGATTTAAAGTGGCCAAATCGGTTGAATTAGAATTGGTAGTAAATGCCACCCTCGTTTGTCATTGTATTACACTCACCAACACCTATTTAATATAAACCCCGGTATTCTTAATCATAGCCTCCTCCCCGAGGACATATAAAAGAATCGTTTATTCCAGGGTATCTCTGCAAACGGAGTAGTGGATACCAGAATAGGAGAGGTTGGACCTCCCAATCTAAAATTCTTAAATGGATAGCCGTAGGTATAAAAGCGATGTAACTTTGAAAAATTCCAGGTCTGTTTGTTCATATGTGTAAGCGTTGGGACATTAGTCGCAGCTATCGATGGTAGCAACCATTGATAGCGGCGACTATTGCCCCCCGCTTCCATCGTCACCTGACCTCAATACGCCCCTAGTGGTGAGCGGCAAATGTTTTGTCGCCAGGTGCGCCACCGTGACCCAAGTCCAGCTCCGCGATTACGCGCTGCGACTCGGGGTCACTCCTACCGCGACGGACCAGCTGGCTGGTCGAAGAAGTATTCTCTTGCGAGTATAAAAATAATGTTATCACGATCAAGATAAAAAATAGTCCGTGAAATTTTGACTTCACGAATGCCGACACCCGTGCTTAAAAACACGGCACTTCATCAAGCTGTCGCTCTGACAATCTAGCAGCACCCTGTACAATACAACGCGTGTTCTGCGATCTCGTGAATTTGATAAAGCCAAATTGGGCCTAAAGAAGTGTCGCCGCGTGTAAATAAATTGTTTGGACGATCGACTTTGCTGTGTGTGCAGACTCTACCGGACTGCATGTGTTTGATCAGCTATGACGGATTTTATTTTCTGCGATCGGAATCGATTAACACGTTTTCATCTTTTTGCGGTTGCCCGGCCTTGGGAAAGTTACGATAAGCGATCGACAGGAGCAGGGCCGGTAGTTGTCACTTTCCGTGAGGAAAGCAGAAGAATATCGTCGTTTGTCAACATCTGTATGCACTCGAGTGAACTCATCCGTACCGGTAAAAAGTAATCAAATCGTGAGAGGGGTAGCTCCCCAGACAATTTATTTGAACAATATAAAATTATTGCAAAGTGTGCGATTGGCATTTGTAAAAGTTTGAATAATATTTGCATTAAGGTGAAAGTCTTTTTTAAAGTGCAATAAGTTTGAGTAAATTTGCATCAATTTAAAAATGGAAAAAGCAAGTGTGTTTGTCAATTTGTTTGAAAGAAAATCAGGATGGTCGAATCAGGAAGTGAATTATAAATAAATTAGTTTAGCTAATCCCACAGCTTTACATATGTTTGGGAAAATGTGGAGTTGGTGCAGCTCCTCATCTGTCTTCATTACCGGCACTGTCTGCCATCTTAGCGTCATTGCCGATGAGTGATCCATCTGGTTGATTGGGGTCATTTAATTTTGTACTTCCCGGCCGGCCGGCCATCGGTTGTCGAGCACCCTCTGGTTTGTCTGCTTTATATCGGTCAACTTTATTTCCCAAGCGTAGGTACGGGTGTAAACGGTTAGCCTTTAGTGCTGTACCGGAGTCATGGAATATATTAAAACAAATGAAACTTAAATCATTTAAATATAATATCTTCAAATGCCTCAGTTACCTTCTTGTCTGGGATATATTGTCCCAATTTCTGCCTCCACAAACTGTTTGGTTTTAAGTCCCAAGTAGCCTAGACCACTGTGAAGGTTTCCTGTGCCGAGAGCGTTCTCTCGAAATGTGGCAATGGCTCTGGTGTTGGCCGCGTCAATGTCGCCTCTATCAGTGGCACTTGCATATGCTTTATCATGATCCTGAGCAATAGCATCGTCAACATCAACAGGAGAGCGAAAACCCAAATTAGTGCCTGGACAAGATAATGATGTCCAGCCAATACTGAATTGTCATGCTGATGTCCTCGTCCACCTAATGAATGATGTAATCCATGAGCGGCCAATGCTACACCCACTGCAGCTCCTATAGGTCCACCAAATGTGCCAAATCCAGCACCAATAGCAATTTGGGCGCCAGATAGAAATGGACTGTGAAAGTCAATAATCTTTCGACTACGTTGAACCATGATGAATATTCATGTCTTGCGATGTTCAAACATGTTTTTGTTGAAAGTTACTCATAACTTTATGGCAATTCAGCAACATTGTCTGTAGAACTGTAGAACGAATTTTGTGGCACAATTAAACAGCTGGTTGAAGAATAATAATTGGACGACTTTAACAAATGCAGAACACAATGCTGAAATATAATCTATTAATTTATTTATTTCACGTGTGCATTACATAGATTAGTGATTATTAATTGTGAATATATTGAATGATTAAATAAAGCAAAACAAAAATCCAACTGCACATCTCTATCTCTAACCCAAGAGTGAAAGGACTGGCAATACACTTGACTCAGTTTCACAGTTTTCCTCCCAACTCCCATACTGCACAGGAACAGGAAATCATCCTTGCTTTCTCAGTATTGTAACTTGGCTCCTAGCTGCATTTTAACTCCTGCTTCCACCCACACTTGAGTGCATCAGCACTCAAGGACAACATTTTGCCTCTTATGTCCAATATGAACACTGCATGTTCAATATCAGCATTGCAATACACAATATGCCAACAGTTTTAGTCTGTTCAAATTGGCCCAACCATGAACATGATACATGTGGACCTTGGCCTCGGGGCAATTAAACATGCTGGGTGCTTGCCGATAAACATTTTACATTTATAACCGACGACGACGACAATGACATGAGGAGCGTGAAAGCCCATAGGGCACGGCGAAGGCAGCCTCCCCGACTCCGCACCCCATGTCGTCGTCGTCGGTTATAACAAAGTTTTGACAAAAGTTTGGTGTTGATTTTGACTACACCTACACACCGGTGGCAAAGCACGAGACCATTCATGTGCTTCTTGCCCTTGCCGCTGCACACCAACTACATGTAAGGCACCTCGCTGTGACGGTCGCCTACCTCAATGGGGAGCTCAGTGAAGAACTCTACATGGAGCAGCCACCAGGTTACATGGTGAAAGGGGAAGAAGAAAAGGTGCTGCGTCTGAAGTGCAGTCTCTACGACCTGTAACAGTCATCTTGCGGGTGGAATGACACGGCAACAAAAGCATTTGCCCAGATCGATTTCCGGCCAGGAAATGCCGATAGGTGCCTCTACTCTCGCATTGAGAAGGGGATCAAGGCGCAAAACTACCTGCTGCTGTATGTAGATGACCTCCTAGTAGTGGGAGGAAATGCTGAAGTTACAGCAAAAGTTGGAGAGGAGCTCAACAAGTTCTTTGCTACGAATGATCTGGGTAATTTCAAGAATTACCTAGGTATCCAAATGGAATGTAGTGAGGATGGCTCATTTCTTCTACACTAGTGCAGCAACGTGGTGCAAATGCTTGAGAAGCATGGGCTACTGGAGTCGAAACCGGTTCATTTTCCAATGGAGACCGGGTTTCCTTCCACCAACAATGACCATAGTCCTCGGCTGCCCAACAACAAGCGCTACTGACAAGTGGTGGGATCGTTGCTGCTGTGTGACACAACCAGATATTGCGGTATCTGTCAGTTACCTGGGTCGCAAGGTGGAGGCGCCAACCAAATGAGATTGGACGGTGGCTATGCGAGTAATGTGTTACCTTGCAACCACCATCGAGTGGAAGCTGCGGCTGTCTGCTGACTCAAGTGTGGTGCTATCATGTTACATTGATGCTGACCATGCTGGGGACCGTGTGGACCGAAAATCCACTGGTGGCCATGTTTTCTTTCTAGGTCGCAGTGCTGTGGCCTGGGCAAACAGGAAGCAAACATCAGTGGCAATGTCATCAACGGAAGCTGAATATGTGGCCACTGCCCAGGCATGTAGGGAGCTACTATGGCTAGCTGATATTAGCATGCCAGTAGTGGGTGCTACGGTCGTCCATGAGGACAACCAGAGCTGCATTCGACTTGTGAAGTCGGATAAGTTTGGTGCGAAAACCAAGCCCATCGATGTAGCTTACCACCACCTATGTGACTTGGTAAAGAAGGACATAGTCAAGTTGGTGTACTGTCCATCGAATGAGATGTGTGTGGACATTCTCACAAAGCCGTTAGGCAAGGAGCCTTTAAATATGTGTTATGAACTCTTTGGCATGGAAGACATGCACACTAGCGGTCACTGTTGAGATGGGGTGTTGGCGGTGGTCAACAGCCAAGCGCTGAGTGCACCAATCAGAATCGATATGTTCCGATAGTATTGATAGTGTTGTAACTATCACCCATCAGTATTTATTGTTTTTTTAATTCACTGATGTGACGGGTCACAACAGGAAGATTCTATACCTCTCTCAGTGCTTAGGCACTTTGTGAGGGGCACGTTTTCACCAGTACCCCGGGCCAAAGCCCGCGCCGGGTATCGAACCTGGGACCACCGAACAACAGTCCATCATAAACCAACTGCGCCACGATGATGGGTCGTATTGTAACTATTGCCCATCATTTTTATGTGTCGTTCTTGTAGCGTTGTTTTGTGCAATCAAAGTACCAAGTAAATCTGTTTTCATCTACCTTGGAAGTACTGCATCTATCAGTTTCTTCAGATTGTTTCCAGCTGTTGGTGTGATACGTCATCAGAAGTGTTGCTTGTATCTTTGTTTGTTTAAGATACCTGTAACTTTAACGTGCAAACTCTCGCATCAGTTAATTGACCAGTTCGGACTCAAAGTAGTGAACAATGGACCGTGAAGCCATCACCACCACCAAGCAAACAACCTTATAGCCGCTGGATTAGTCCAGGCTTGGGGGTGGTCGGAGTCCCCCACCTTGCTAGGAGGTGGGGTAACGAGGTATGCCCCCTCTTAAAAAAATATTAAAAAAAACACAGTGCCAGCCGAGCGTGCACTGATGCCTGCACTCCAAGGACCGTTTCACTTGCCTGACCTTGGCACACACCCGACCAATGGTTTTTCTGCAAGCAGTGCGAAACAGACAATGATGGCGAGCAGTGGTGCATCGGCGTCGGTGATGACATCATCAGCGGGCCAATCACTATCTGACCAGTCGATGCAAGAGACGAATGACCTTCTAAGCATGATGGTCTCAGTGTTTGGAGATAACGAAAGTCATCACACCCCTCCTTGCGGAGGCCGCACATGAACCACCACCCACACCCACCAAACCGAGTAACTCGGAAACTCAGCCGTTAGTGATGGTGGCGACATCAGGTGGGCAATTCGAATGTAACACCTCCCAGCCATACACTGGTGGCCCAGCAAATGCAAGGGGGCCTCTGCCAGCAATTAATTGGCTGGTGGATCATATTCCTACATGTTCAAGAATGTATCTGGTTAGGGATGCTGACGATTGGGCCATTGATTTTCTATCCATCAATCCAAGGGCTACACGGCAGGAATTTTCAGTGGCTTTGGTCAAGCAATTCGTGCTGAGTGCATCACTCCAGGAATCAGCGGAGATTAATTGGGTGATGTCAAAACAACAGTGTGATGACCCAGCGATTACATTTACCGTATATGGATCAATATGCTGCCAAGACAGGGAGAGAGATCCCATCAATCAGCAGATGAGAGTGATCGCGATGGGTTTTCTCGCCAAGAACTTCAGAGAGACTTTGATGGCCATAACTTTCCAGGATATGCATGTGTTCCACATCGTGGTGGCCAACTTTCATGTAACCTCAATGATGAGGTGTTCCAAGGACGACCACCACAACCAATGTTTGATGATTTTCGACGAATGCATCTACGGAAGCCACAAAATGTTTGCCAATGAACTCCACGATTCAGCATGTTTAATGCACTAATGCCGGGATTGCAGCAACTTCATTGGACGGCTTCAGGCAACCCTATGCTATGTGTGTGGTTAAGTCGGACACAAGGGTCGGGTCTGTCCGGTTTGCAATACACACCAGGGAAACTAGGACATATGGCAGTGTCGGTGGTGCTTGCCGTATGCCTAGGTCTATCCACCGACCCCCTTCCCCAACCGATGTTCATTCTTTCAGCTCAAGTGGACAGACACCTGACTAATGCCGTAATCGATACAGGAGCCAATCGATCCCTTTTATTGGCATCAGCATTTCCAAATCTCAATCTCAGAGTGTAGCGTTGGTCAACGAGAAATATTTTCAAATATCCACCATTACTGTATTTTCACTCTGTACCTGACGGATTA
>JAQGBY010004886.1:0-15672 GCA_034698785.1 Mycogona germanica | reverse complement strand
TAACTGGTCGTTTGACCCCCGCCATAGGCCCCTCTCTTGGGGGCTGCTTGCGGGTAATAATTGTAATTGTAATAAGAGGATTGCTTGGACCGCATTCAAGAATCGGCAACAAGATCATCAATAAACTAAGTGTACGTCTGATTGAAGATTTGTGAAACACGCGACAAAGCACGAAATGAACTTTGTCGTTCTTTATTATTCCTGAAGATCAGATGTAAACTTAGTTTATTGACGATCTTGTTGCCGATTCTTGACTGCAATCCGAGCATATCCTCTTACATATTTTTATTATTTCTTATATCGGTTCCATATCTACTATTCTTGAATATCATTGATAACCGGTGGAATTCTATGGTTCTTTGATTTCTGCTGTTACAGGTCGCCCTGAAGATTATCAAGCACTGCCAGGAGGAGGGATCCGGCACCACGGACGTGACTCAGGGCGTGCTGGTCGGACTGGTGGTTGAGAACCGGCTGGAGGTGACCAACTGCTTCGCCTTTCCGCGACACTCGGCCGACGATGAGGAATTCGACGAAAGTGAGTTTCAACTGCCCCTAACATTGCAGTGGAAATCTTATTGGAAACTTAATTATTACTCAGTTTTAAAATGCTTGATGAAAGAGTATTTATCTGATGTATGCATGATGTGTGCCCTGATGCAGCGTCAGTTGGTTGAGAGACCTACTTTGTGGTGCGACGCGGTCCCGGGTTCGATTCACGAAGGGGCTCCCGGTCGTTTATTTAATAACAGGATACTGTTGAAAATGTGGTACTTTATAATAGTGATTTGAAAGTGAAGAGAAGCAGGACAGAATCGCCTGAGTTCAATATATTTAATAATAAACAGCATATGAATTTATGAATGACTTTTTTGCTTTGTCCGCAGTGGAATATCAGATGGAGATGATGCGTTACTTGCGTCAAATCAACATCGACCATTTGCACGTCGGCTGGTACCAGAGCACCTTCTATGGGGGATTCCTCAACAAGGCCTTGTTGGATTCGCAGTTCAGCTATCAGAACTCCATCGAGGAGTCTGTCGTGCTCATATACGGTGAGCAGTCGATTCAGCCAGGGCTCATGAAATTGTTTCATTTTGTCGGGAATTTGTATTCGAGCCACAATTGGTTTATGTAGTTCAAAATTTCAATTCAAATTTCGTCGATTCCTGTTTGACCATTGAATCCGGTTGCTGGTCAATGGATTGTTGGTTTAAACCCGAATCGAGCCATTGCCAAAAAATAATTTTAAAAAACAATTTGAAAATTGTTATTTTTTAAAATCCTAACGTTATTAAAAAAATTAAATTATCAAATTTGAAGGAAAAAACATAAGAAATATGGCCAGTGGTCGTTAATTTTACTGCTTAAGAACCTATCTTTGACACTAAGAAATCATTTTGAAATTATATATTTTTTATAAAATGTTTTTGTTTGACATTTTCAAATTGTATTTATATACAATAATACAAATTTCGTAAGACTGAGAACAAAATTTGTTGAAAAGCCATTTAAAATGATGTACCACCTAGTGAAGTTTGGGCTTTCCCTTCTCCTGGGATTCGCGATGTACGAATTAACTTGCAATTATTTTTTCTTGATTCATGTCTAGATCCTTTGAAAACCGCTCGTGGGTTTCTGTCGCTGAAGGCTTTCCGTTTGACTCCGGTCGCCATGCAGATGTACAAGGACAACGATTTTACACCCGAGACGTGCGTTTATGTCAATCTTGTTTTAATTTCTAGAATCGAGAGTCGGTTGTACGAGGTCGGTAGACTTCCAGTGCGTGATTCATCATTGTTCTTCGTTTTTTGCCTTCTAGTATCAAAGCCAAGAAGCTGAGTTTTAAGACTATGTTCGAAGAAATCAAGGTTGTGATCAAGAATTCGCACCTGTGCAACGCCCTGCTCACCGAATTGACAGAGCTGGTGCCGGAACATGAGGGAAACCAGTTCCTGGACTTGGGAACTTCGTACGTAATTGAAATTATCATTTGACCCTTGTTTAGTATTGGTGCTCTGTTGCGCAACACAATGTTTCTTGCCTTAAAGTAGAAAGTCTTTCAAATTATAATATTCAGTATTTATTTGGAAAATGAAGATGTGGAAACTATTTTTATTTAAATATTTGGATTGCGCGGTGCGAATGAATCGAATTAATGGGTTGTGTTGTGTCCGTCTTGCAGATCGGGAATGGTGAAGAACATGCGCTCGCTGATGGGGTGCGTCGATGATCTGAGCCAGGAGGCCAACAAGGTGGTCAACTATCAGCGTCAGCTTATGAAGCAGGCGCAAGCCAAGCAGCAGTATATTCAGAAGAGGGTGAGACTGGCTTTCCCAAGCCCTGGCAGACTTTTGTTTTATTTAGTAGTAATAAAATGCGCTCTGGGTTTTTTATTTTGTAACCACGTTTAAATTATTGTTGTATCGTATGTCGATCAGTTTCTCACCCAACTCTACTTGTCTCCGTGTCTCGTGTCCAGAACCAGGAAAACAGTTCCCGAATTACCCGCGGCGAGGCGCCACTACCTGACGAGGACGTCAACAAACTGTTCAAGCCTCTTCCCACCCCCGGCCGCCTGGACAGCCTGCTGCACTGCGGACAGATCGGCAGTTTTTGCCAGCAGGTGTCTCAGTTCGCCACCCAGAGTCTAGGCAAGCTGTTCGTGTCGGAGGCGCTGCAGATCGACAAGGCGCCGAGCGGAAGCACGTGAGTTCGGTTCAACTGATTGACGGTGATTGGTCGAACGACCGCTCAGCCAATCCACTTCTTCAGATCGTCTCTTGTCTCCTCGTTTCACGCGTTCCAGTGTCGTGTAATTTGTGACGCCAATAAACATGCTGCGATTGGCGAACAACTTCTCAATCTTATCTGTTTGTGCCGGGTTTTTCTACAGTGGTTTTTTTTCTTCAGACTTTGACGAAATTTTTGTTAGATAATTTTTTTAACGCTTGATTGAACTAAAAAATAATTAAACAAAATAATAGGAAAGGGACGTCTCGATTATTTACAATTTAATGGGAGTTGTGCCCGGGACAGACCGGACGAACAAGAGTTGGCGGTAACTCTTCTATTATAATAAAAGTAAACTATTATATAAAATGAAATAACTAATCTAGAAAAACGTGGTAACTAAAAATAATGTATTAACTCCCAAATATTGCTGGAATTTGCCTTTTAAAATTAACGCTTTTCAATTGAATTGCGATAGCAAGATTATTTTAATCTTCAGAATTCTTGAATATCCTGAAATTCGAAAAGACTAGTCACAAAAATATTCAAATTTAGTTTTTGATCATCTTCGATTATTTTTAACTCGTCATAAAAAGAAAATGTCTAATTGGATTATGTGGTTTATATTTAGAGTTTGTCTTTTAATTTGATTTGTTCGATTCGTATCCAACCAGGAAATGAGGAATGTAAACATGGCATTGACAAAATAACTGTTTTCGCCGACTTGACTTCGAAGAGAACACGATCGGCGCGATAATAAACCCATTATCGCGCCGATAACTGAATTAACTGGTTTTCTTGAGATGAAGGTTAACTGGGAGCATAAGAAAAGAAATGTTTTTGATTTCACTCGTCAATGACATCTGCCCTAACAGAACCGGTCCGTCGTAAAAGTAGCCATTTTCTCGAAAAATGGCGGCAACTGCGGCCGATGAAACGAAATCGAAACGAGGTCACCGTTTCCAAATAACCTGTTTGGATCGACGAGACATTAACAAGTAGGTTACCTGGTGGTCGCTCGCTTTTTGTGACATTGACTTGCGCCGAATGACAAATGGACACGTCTTGACCGCACCCCGTCTCAAGCTGGTCAAGTGTACATTGTTTTTCACAAACACAGAAAGTAAACAACGAATAATATCTTTGCACATGATTTTAATCGCAAAACCAGATCAATATCGTCAATAGAACACGACAGTTAGCCCGAGACTGTTTAGGTAATGGTGGTTGAGGGTTGAGGGGGGGATAAAGGGGGTTAGGTTATGAGGGGGAGGGGAATATCATCATCCCGAACAGAATTGTAGTCCAATAAATAAGTATATAAATAATGAGCCGAGCTGGCTCGCCACGTCGCACGCACACAGTTATGACTAGATTTATCCTCGTTGTTTGGCTGTCCAGGGCTGGATTTGTTTGAAGAAATTGTTCCTCCAAAATCTGCCAAACGATATCCGATTGGCGAGTGAGTGCCCATTGGTTGCAGTGACTAGCATCGTTGTTGTTGAGGGGATTTTTTTTGTGTGTGGGAAATGGGGAGAAGACGCGCGGTTATCACGTAGCGACCGTCGAGAAGTGACTTGTTGAGGTGTGGCCTTGAATATCAATTGGTCAATCATTTTTAATGTCCGTCTTAATTGCACTCGCTCGAAACATCACAAATACGAAAAGTGAAGGTTTCTGTTCCTCAAGAAAAAAACCGTATTTGACACTTTCTGGAAACTGACCAGATGTCGAAACTAATCATTGATCGTGTTTAAAGTTTACAATACCAATTTTTTCGTTAATCGTACACACACGTGTGATTGCTCGAAAACTGTTTTAGGTTTCTTGTTTTTCGTCGTCTCATCCAAGCTTCTCTGTTTCTCATCTGGTTTGGTTCCAAACGTCCACTCTGATCAGTCTGAACCAGTTTCTGGCACAGAATTATTGACTTTTGACGTTCCGTTTTCTCTTTTCCCTGGTATCTCTTTTTTTAACACCTCTCGACGGAACTGAGGAATGGCGAACATTTTTTTGAGGCATGTGGCAGCACTGAGCGGAATAATATGGCGGCGCCACCATCGATTTGCGTCTTTTCACGAAAATGGCACAACTTTATCGCAATCACCAACTCGATGATGGTGGGGGAGGGAAAAAAGACGCAGTGCTACGTCAAAATCGCAGATCGAAGACAAGTGTAAAGGCTAGAGAGAGCTGTGGACCTCAACCCGTCGATGCCGTGAACCCGTTTCTCCACCATCATCGAATATTCCGATAAATTTTGCATTTAACATGACCTTAATAATTAAATTTCAATTTCATCGTGACCAGTTTGAGGTCGGAACAGTTGATGAGGTGGAGAAACTAGTCGTTTGACTTGTGCGTCGCCTTCACCCTCAATCACACGTAGTAGCATCCGGCCTCGCCGTTGGCCGTGTTGGCGTTGGTGGTGGCCGCGGCGACCGCTGCGCCGCACCGCGGCAACTCCAGGCCGCCGGAGGAGGAGCTGGCGGACGAGTTGGCGTGCACGGGCAGGTTCTCCATCAGATAGGACTTGAGTCGGTTGGGCAGGTTGTCGATGCGTTCGACCCCCTTGCGCGAATCTCGCACCTGACGCAGGATGACGGCCCGGCACCTGTCCTGCAGGTTGGCAAAGTCCCTTCGCAGGGTGCCCAGCGCCATCTCCGTCTTGGCGGCGGTCGAGCACACGATCGGATAGAGCGGCTCGCCCATCTCGGCCAGTCCGGTGAAGGCCACGCCGAGACAGGCGCCGTCCTTGTAGTAGGTGAGCGTGCCCTGGACGCCGTCGAACAGGAGGCCAACGGCCGTCGCCTCGTTCTCGCGGAAGGCCTTCGTGTACTGCAAGTGCGGGGGCGGAAGTGAGAAAAGGAAAAGTGGAATAATTAATACGTGGACGTGGTCACCAGAGAACCGACGCCTGCCCTAGATATCGGGCATTCATATCGCCTCCTGACGGAGCTCTGGCGTCGGCGTAAACTCAAATCTTATTTTATTTCGTTTAAACCCTTGTAATAAATAAATATCCTTGTTACACTTGTGACCTCTTCAGAATGCTTAAGAGATTCCAAATGTCATTGAAATTTTGGGAAAGCGGGTTTTCGAGATCGCAGACGCTTTCTTCAAGCATAGATCACGTGCCCGAATGTTCTTAAAAGTCCAACGCAACCTCTTCAGCACATTCATTCATCAGATTAATCAAAATTTGGCCAGGAGGTACATATTGGTCTTTCGAATTTGGTTCTCAAAATCAAATTACGCCATCTGCCCATGCGCATAAAAGAGAATGAGTGGAATTGGGGATTGTGCGCATGCGCAAATGACGTAATTTGATTTTGAGAATCAAATTTGAAAGTCCAAAATGTGGTCCCAGCAGCGCCATCTGCCGCTCAAACACATCGTAAAATACTCTCGTTACACAATAATACTTTCAGATCATTCAAGATAGGTGAATTTCCTTTCGAGAATGAGCAGTAATATCTTGTCACGCCGATTTTGTTCAGTGTATAAACGCACCCCTGCACAAGCACGCTTGGATTATGTGTGCTTGGCACGTGCAAGAAAATAACCAAATCATGCTCTAGTTTCACTTGCCAAGCATACTTAATCCAAGCGTGCTTGAGCAGGGGTGCGTTAATACACTGAACAAAATCGGAGTGACAAGATATTACTGCTCATTCTCGAAAGGAAATTCACCTATCTTAAATGAGCTCAAAATATTATAGTGTAAAGAGTGATTTTTGAATCATTTTTCGATGAGTTTGAACTGTCGATCGGCAGACGGCGCTGCTGGTCAAATCTTGATTAATCTTAATTGTGCTTAACGATTTCGAATGTGCTGAAGAGGTTGCGTTGTACTTTTAAGAACATTCGACCATGTGATCTGAATCTGAAGAAAGCGCCCGCTTTTCCAAAATTGCAATGACAATTACAATCTCTCAAGCAATGTCAAGAGGTCACAAGAGTAATTTGCATTTCCTGTAAGGTGAGCATTTATTTACACGATGTTGTTGTTAAACATAATGGAAGATCCATGGATCAAATTGCCTTTCCGTGAATTTTGTTTCATCGTGTAAGTGGTTTTTGGAGTGAGAAATACGCAGCCCCACAGTGCAAGTGAAGGCAGCACGTAGAAGACGGACGGTCGTCCACCGGAACTCACCTGCGTCCATTTTCCCCGATGCCAGAGCAGCCCCTTGTGCGACAATCCCCAGCTGTGCTCGTCCTCGCCCAGCATGTTAACGAAGGCGTCCACGTGCAGACGCGCGTGCCGCGTGCCGATGCCGAACATCATGCTGGTGCCGAACACGCGCTGCGACACCAGGATCTCCCAGTAGTGTCGTCCGTGGTTGAGCTCACGCGTGCCGCGGACGCCGGCCGTGCCGTTGCTCCAGTTGGGGTGGAAGTGGGCCGTGTGCAGCCGCGGCCCGTACAGGCGGACCTCGTGCGAGCGATCGCGACGGTTCCAGCACCAGTGGTCGTCGCAGCCGTGCCGGAGCGGCTGTTCGGTGGCCGGCGCGCGCTCCAGCCCGTAGCGCTCGCTGCTGCCGCTAGGTGGCGTGGCGGACGGCGCTTGCGACGAGGGCGGTGACGGCGGCGAGGGCGAAGGCGGCGACAGGGGAGGCAGCTGTTTCATGGCGACGACGGCGGTCAGGGCGTCGTCAGCGGTGGTGACTGGGGCGGCGGCGCTGCGATCGTCCAACGGGCCGTTGTTGCGGCTCCATGGCCGCGACGGCGAACGGGGCTCCGTTTCCGGTGCCGGCTGGACACTGACCTGAACGCTGCTGGATGAGGGCGTGACGGCGCCGACGCTGGACAAATCAGAAACCGGAATTTTTGTTGGTTTGAAGACGTAAAAAGAATTTTTATAAAAAACAGTCCACGATGACGTGTCGAGATTAGGATTAAGATTGAATTATTTTCATTTAAAACGCGTCGTGTCGAATCAGCTGTATTTCATAGCACGATATTGTCGTGCAAAGTGAAACATGTCTTCTATCTTTTTAAAAATAAGGTTTAATTGTCGTTGGAGATTTTCCTGTTTTCATCTGATAGTTGGTGTTGGAAATTCGTTCGTTTGGTTTCGATTATCGCGTGTGTGAGGAATAAACAAACACAGGGACTCGTAATCGGGACAGTTGTAAAACGGTTCGATATTTTTCCGTTTCCCGAAACAGATGGCCGACGTCACTCCACCCTCCTCCTCCTCCTCCTCCTGGTCACTCCCCCTGTGGAGCACCCGGGGTCGTTGTACACCTAGGCAGGGGCTAGGAGGGGGAACGGGGGCGGTAGGTGGTGGTGGTGGTGGTGGTGGCCACCCTCTTGTCAGTAGTCGCTTCGGTGGCAGCTGTTCCTCTGATCCCTCTTTGCCTGGCCAGCCTTTTAAATCCCGACGGCGGCGTAACTAGATTGAGGGAGGGCGAGAACAGAAAAATTGTGTCAAGTCTAAAATTGGATTCGCTAAATTTTTTCTGTTTCAGTTTTGCAAATTGGCGATGTTTGGAATTCTATTTCCGGAATAGAAATTTGTTCGCCGCGCTATTTTAGAACCCACTTTATTGGCGTCCGGTTGAGGTATTCGTGAATTGTGCCACGTTGGCTTTGTTCTTTTTTCTTTTCTTCTAAAATATTAAGGAAGCTGCGCCAAAATAGAGCTCGTCTTAAATTTCACGATCGATGACGTCAGTTTTTACGACGAACTCGATTTTTCCCGAAAGATGGATAATCGAGTCTGGTGTGACTGATTAAGATTGAGATGAGATGAATTTATGAGATGAATATTTTGAAAACCCCGCCCCGTCTACGTCACCTTACAGGGTGCTCTCACTTTTACAACAACAACAAATCACAGTTTTTAGAGAGAACTCACGGATTGTGGAAGATATTCGACGATCAACGAAATCCTGGAGTTGAGTTCAGGACAACGTCAAAAATCCTGAGAATTCCGGATGAGAGAGCCGCACGACTGACACAGTTTTATAATTTTTTTTAAAAACAGAGCGTGTTCCACTTTGGAGTTCGAATTTCCGATCACGTCACACACACAGTACTGTTCTCTGGTTCGTTCTCAATTTCGTATCGCACCCGCGCTCCACCACCGCTCGATCCGAAAACTCGTCTCTATTCGAATTTCTCTCTTATTAATCCGTCGAAGGAAACTCGCGTCAACAATCATAATTTCCAAGAAACATGGAAGTCTCTACTCCTAAAAAAAATTCGCGTACTACCTCAGTCTTTGTTCGTGTGCTGAGTGGCGGAGTTTGTCGAATCTCGCGTTTCCTACGCACCAACGCGCGCGCGTCTGTCTGCTGGCCTCGTTCTTCTCTCTCTAGTCTCTAGTCTCTCTATGCCTGTGTGAGTGAGTGAGTGAGTGTGAGTGTGCTCATGGCCTCTACTCCTCCTCCTTCCTCCTCCTGGAGCAGTTCGGGCAGTAAACAAAACAATGCCCTCTCCTCCTCCTCACCCTACGAAACACGTGCCCACCCACTCCCCCTAACACCACCATTACCACCACCACCACCTACCCCTCGTTTCAACTCCCCACCACTTTTCAAGCCGTGTGACTGCGGAACAAGCTCATGAGGAAAAAGTTCAACTCTCCCACGGACACGACCATTTTCGAGACGGAGGGAGGGTTTTTCGTATGGATTTCGTCATTTGCTGGGGGTTAATGTCTCCGTGGTGGTTGGTGGTGGTGGTGGTTTGGAGTTTGGAGCAGGACTTCTCACTTTTCTAGGGGAGGAGGAGGAGGGGGGGTGGTCGTTGTCACGCGCAGGAAACGTCAATTCCGATAAACGTCAGTTATTAAAACGTCACCTTTGCCTGGAAGCGGATTTACTCCCCTGCTACAAATGCGCGATCAAACTTATTCACATTATATAATTTGTCTTACTTAATCTCACTATATACAAGGGGGAGTCAAAACACGGAACGGAACAGCCACGTTTCCCACCCCTGACGGTTATCACAGTTGACGAATGCTGTGCGTGACGCCATTCACTTTCGAGTCACTCGATTCCAGAGAAAATTGCAAGAAAATATGTTCAAATTCAACTGGTTGCCTAAGGAATTTCCTAAGGAAGTTGTCCGCCCACAATACTCACTTTTACTGTCACGGAATGATGTATTTCCGGTTTCATAAATTGTTCATCCTTTTTTATTGGTCTTTTATTGGTTTTTTATTGGTTTTTATTGGTAGAAGGCAGTTTTTAAAAAAATCATATTTTTTCGAAAGAGTGAAATTAATTGATTGCGTCAACGGCTAGGAACTAGGAATGCGCAGGTGAAACAAATTCCTGGCAATTTGCCAAACTCGAAAGAAAAACGTCAATTTTTTTCTCTCTCTTCATGTGTGAACGAGAGAAGCTTTGGTATTTGCGGGAAAGAGTGAAACACGCGATTGTCCGAAACAGTGGGTGACGTCATTGCAGTGACGTTATCCGATCGGCGTGACTCACCCTTTTCTTAACCCTTTAACGCGTGGAGGCGGCCTGGATTTTTGTAAGAAAATAGAAATAGGGCTGGGAAAACATTTTTGATTCGCATCCAAAGCTCCTTATCGGGGAATTTGAATGAATAATCGGGATTTCTTCTGGAAAAACAATTATTTTGATTTTTGTTCTGTTGCAGTTTCATTTTGGAAGTTTGAGTCTGCGCAGTCTGTGGACTCGTGCGCTCACACCAATGGTTATTGCTGTTCCCCTCGCTCGTTTGGAGCCCTCGTCCACCTTCCCTTTGTCCCCTCTCGGAGCACCCTCGGCCCCCTCGGTCCGTTACTACTACAACCCCTCGGGCAAGGGCAATTGATTGGGGGGATGGGAGGTGGGGTTGTTTTATCTCGAAATTTATACGAACAGACGTGGATTAGGTTCGGGAATATTTTAGTCTCGTTGCTGACGTCGCGAATGGATTGTCTGATAATAATATTGGGTGAGGTGTGGGGGTAGTAATATCACCAAATACGACATCTGGACATGCGACTCTGTAGGGGTTGAGTGGGATGATGTCTCATGGCGAATGTGACCTCATTAGGACGTTACGTTGCAAACTGAACCGAAGAACAACACAGGTTTCTCTCGTGAGCTTCGAAATTAATTTTGTTGATTTTTTCGGTGATTTATAACATTCTAAAAATATAAAAACTGGTTTGTTTCTTTCGTCAAAAATTACAACAATTTCACATTTTGATGGCCATAAATATGTGCTATAATTAATTGTATTTTTTACTTTAATTGGGTTTTTTTCTCGCCTTTTTGCTCCGTCCCCGAATTTCGATCGTTTTCGATAAAGGAACATATGAGCTTTGGTTCAAGCCCCACCATTGACTACTATTTTTTTTTTCAAAATTAGGAACGGTAATTCAATTAGGTTCGTTCATGTACGTTAAGTTAGGCTCATAGCGTCAACACGTAGTTCTACGTTACGACGATGAAAGTTACGATAAAATTTTAATTTTATTAATTCTGCGATTGTGTTTTTCCCGGATTTCATTGTTCTCTTAAACTTAACTGAAATCAAATTTTGAATCAAACCCCCGAAGCAAAAATCCATGGTGCGACATGGTAAACAATCGTTGACTCCGAGGTTGGTTGAGCGCGTCCCATCTGGGATTAAGACAAACAAAGACGAGGGGTAGAGGCCAGGAGGGGGGGGGTGTTGAATGAGTAGGTGGGTGTAGGGTGGGGTGGGGTGAGGATGTGGGTTCGTAACAGAATCAACGTTGCGTGTGCCCGGATTAGTTCATTACAGAAAGGTAAACGCCCTTTTTATTAAAAGCTGATGTATGCTCAGCTGTGACAGGTGCGACACTCTCCTAAAACACATGTAGAGCACTCCTAAGCGGCGCAGCAAATTAAAAAAAATTAATTACATGCTTTCGTTATTAGCCCAGTTTCAGTTTTGTCCAATTACAGACTTGGTCATTTTACCTAGGTCTGGCTAGGGTCCTACCTAGGTCAGAACCTGACGCCATTGTCAGTTGCACATTACAGCACTCGTCAATTGTGATAACCGTAAGATGTGGGGAAAATGTGGGTTAGGTTAGGTTAATTAGGTTAGGCAAGTTCGATCAAGTAAATATGTTTGATTACGCATTTGTAGTGGGGAGTAAATCCGCTTTCGTCAAAGGCGAGTTTCTCATAACTGACGCTTATCGCGATTGACTTTTCCTGCGCATGACAGTTTCCTTATTTGGATTTACTTCCATTTTTGTAAAAGGTGTTCTCGTCAAACTCGGTTTTCGAGTTTCTCATAACTGACGCTTATCGCGATTGACTTTTCCTGCGCATGACAGCTAACTACTACCACTACATCCAACTCACTCTGTTTAGGCGAAGGACGCATGGGGACGAAACGGTCAACCCTCAAGGACGTTGCGAGGGATCAATTTTAGATAGAATGTCAAGATCGTATAAATTCAGTCACACCCGTTATCATTTAACTAAATTATTATCGGTTATCATGTTATCGATTTTGGGGAAAGCAACAAAATACGTTGAAACGCTTCTATTTAGATGAATGAGAATTCTGTTTTCCAACTTCTTCAACGAATAAGATGACGTAAACGAAATGGTAAGATTAGACCATGATAATTTTGGCTCCAGTCTTGATCGATCACGTTGTGGATCGAAGTCTAGACTTTTATAATTTAATCGATCCGCGTTTCCCTACATCAGATCTAAGTCTACACTAGGAAATGATGATTTTTACAAACTCCTTTTGAGAATCAGTTGCGATCCCAGTTCGGGTTCCACAGTGTATAAAGTTAAAATTCAAATTTCCAGAGCCACTAACTGAGCACTCGTTCACCTATGACGACTCCCACTAATGAATTCGCCAATGTTTTAGACCTTGCCTATTCCTCACGAGCTCCAATGACGTACGCGTGTAGCCTTTTCTCCTACTGACCCAATTAAAACCGGTTTTCAGATTTATTATTAGATTGGTTTTTCGTGCAGCAAAGGGGAAATATCGTGTACCGGACTGCGGCTCTAACAACACTCTTTTCTGCCCTGTACTCTACAGTTTTTTACAGAGGTTTCCTATTCTGTTTTGCTCCTTCAATTAAACTAGCTACTTATCTTGCTAGTATTCTTTCAAATTTATAGTCCGTGTATTTTCAGAAATATGAAATTCTTATTTTTAAAATTTTAAACGGCATCAAAACACCCCAAAATTTCAAGTTCTTAAATTTCATGATCGACGCCAAATCAAACCCTGAAATGAGTTGCGTTGAACTAAAAATTTGCTGAAAAAGTCCAGCACAAATTTCATTGCGCTGCACCGTTCGTGAGTTTTTGATGTAACGAACAAATACAAGGTATAATTACAAACATAATTATATTCTTATTACATAATTGCGAAATATAATTTGACTTGAAATAAAAAATTAAAATTTGTGAAATTGCTCAAAAATTGAAAAGTACGATATCTCATGAACGACGCCACATCAAACCCTGAAATAGGTTGCGTTAAACTAGAAATTTTCCGAACTAAGTTCAGCGCAAATTTCATTGCGCTGCTCCGTTCGTGTGTTTTCGAATCGAAGTTTGTCTTACGAATAAACTATAAGAAATTAACGCCTATGAAATAATTATATTCTCATTTTTGCGCGTAATTGCGAAATCAAACTTGAAATTGACAAAAATAATTAAATTAAAAAATTGTAAAATACTCATGCAACTATTTTCGGACATACGAGTAATTAAAAAAGATCGTTCTTTGATATTAAGAAAAATCATCAACGCTAAAGTTCTATTTTCATACATTAAATTAATTTAAGTATGTGGAACTGATCGTCTCATGGTTAAAATAAAATTGGCTGGACTCGTCCCCATTACTTCTTGTCCTCTATTTCAAGAGGTCGTTTTAAACGGCCAGCCCCATAAATAAGTCTATTTGAGAGACGAATTGGTCGCCGATGAAGTTAAAAGTGGCAAACATTTCCAACTTCATAGTCCAAGTTCGGAGTTCATCAATCAGAACTAATTGAAAAGTCGTCGTGGTCCGATCAAGTGCTAATCCCCGTGCCCAGTTAAAATTCGACTTGCACGAATCGAAATATAGGCTAATCGGGAAATGATGAGTGATATCGACTGGGAATTGATTGGAAGTCATTGAACTCACGCGTTACGTCATCAAATCTGAATAGAATCAAATCTAAACTAGTATTGCGCTCTGCTTGCTCTTCGACAAACTAAAAAAATACATTCATTGCCCATATTTAAATGGCAGTGCCCATTTTAGTCGTATATCAGCGCCATCAAGTGATCAAAGTGATAACTAGAAATGTAGCGCGGATATAATTGAGATTTGCATAAAAAAGCGGCTAACCTGTAACATGCCCTACGATGAGATCAAATGGGAGAGGCACGCGATTGCTACATCAGAAAAACGTGGTAACGTTCAGATTTAAGATACGCATACTGGTGACTGGTGAGGTACAGCACGATGAGATCGAACGACGGAGGCTGGTGATTTGGTTTGATTGAAATTTGGTTGGGATTGAATTCAAGATACGTTTTCTTTTATCGAGTATCTGACACAGAAGTGAAAGTCCGCGCGGGAATCGAACCCGGGATCGTAGTACTACGAATCTATTTATCAAAATTATATTTATCAAAAACTGTAACTGCTGAAATAACGTTCATTAGTGGTTACGTCATGAAATGAAATAAATATAAATACACTATTAAATGCAATACGACCACGACATTTCTTTTTTTTTCTAAGAGTTAAATACTTTCTTTCACAATTAAATTTTTTAAAAAAATACCGGAAAGACTTTTCTTGATTTCCTGTCATGCGATAGAAAAGCTATTTAGTAATTTTCTCAGCAATTAAGGTAATTAAGTCTATTTTATGGGCGGAGAATCCGAAGCGGAAGGAAATAGGTTAATTCGGTTTTTAACTGTCCATTAGCGACGCTCCTTCAGGTGAACACTTGGTTCGAAATTTCTCGAAAATAAGTTGGATATATATTTTTTGGTTTTTATTTCGATGATTGAAGGCAGGATACGAAAAATAGGCACAAGTTGGTCACGGCAAACAGCAAGGTCGCATTCCCTATTATTATTATTAGCTGTATTATTTTTGTAGCGGACGAGGTTTATCGTTCGCAGGGTCGTCCTTTTTTAAATACATTTCTAATACACCTGAGGAAGGACACGACTGGCATTACAATCTAACAACAGTTGCATTTATCAAGTTATTCGGCTTGGCAAAAGAAAAAGAAAGACGTCTTTGGAATTAAATGTTGGGGAGGAAAAAGAAAACACGTACGTTGGGCTCATTAATTAAAAGAGTGGGAATACCTGTAGATGAAGGCCGGATATTTTGTATTGAAGACGGAATAGATTCTTTGTTTGACTTTGTCATAAGAATTTTATTTAAAAGAAAAATTGGCTGCGTAGATTTTAATAAAATTCCGAAGATGTATATCAAATCCTTTTGAAAGGATCTTTTTGGAAGGAATTCAAATCCATTTTCAATTATTCATTTTCGAGTTGTTGCAACGTAATTTATGTACCAAATTTAATGTAAATCCACGCTGCCGTCTTTTTTTATATAATTCCAGACGTAATTTAGAAATAATAAGAATAAATCATTATTTTTTCCGAATACAAAAAAATACGTTCGATAATTTTCCTGTATTTAGATTTGTTCTTT
Source organism: Mycogona germanica (assembly GCA_034698785.1). NCBI lineage: Eukaryota > Metazoa > Arthropoda > Diplopoda > Chordeumatida > Chordeumatidae > Mycogona > Mycogona germanica. The sequence goes on along the minus strand of JAQGBY010004886.1, from coordinate 276 downwards.
TTTGATTTTTTGATTCTTTCTCCTGAATTTAGTTCAATAGTAAAAACGGTTTAATTGTTTATTTTTTTAATCTTGTTTTTATTTTTGTAATCAAACCACGATTCCCAACAAAAACCGATACTAAAATGTCTGTCTCGGCGTTTACTTACGAAGGAAATCAAAATTTAGTTCCAAAAATTTGTATTTGAGTGCAACTTATTTTTTTTTTATTTTTTTTTTTTTTAATTCACTGAAGTGACGTGTCACAACAGGAAGATTCTGTACCCCTCTCAGAGC
>JAQGBY010004885.1:0-15676 GCA_034698785.1 Mycogona germanica | reverse complement strand
ATCTTAATGTTTTCAAATTTTCGGTGACTATGACGGAGTGTAGCGTTGGTCAACGAGAAACTACTTTCAAATATCCACCATTGATTACTATAACTTTCGGATTACACTGCTAGATCTATCTAGCTTTCAACGTTTGGCTTTTTCGGCAAAATGGTCATTAACTTGACATCCGATTCGGCGTGCTTCGGCACTATTTTATTTATCAGATGAACATGTTTCAATAATAACGAATTGCAATCATCAGCAATAGAGTTGAAATTGACACCCATAATTTCAAAACGAGTTCATAAACAAGTTCAAATACTCGTAAATATTGCAATTGCTTCGATTAACAAAATATATTATTGATGGTTGGCGTGTTTGAATTCTGTGAATGCGACCACGCTGTTCAGAAAAAAATGTTCAGTTTGCAAATATTCTCAGGAAACTATGGCTTACGATCTTTAAATTCCTTCTGGAGACATTTGTTAAAAAGTAATCGAACGCTACCCCTAAATGATCAACTGTATGCGCAGAAGAAAGATTCTCTAAAATGAAATATGTTAATTGAAATTCCGAGGCTCCACAAGCTAATAAAGATGTTTGTATGCGTGATTTGTTTGTAAACTCCAATTCACAACAACGAGCAAGGATCATGGATTATTGGGTAACTATTACAGGGATGATTTGCTGATGAAAAACTGCTTCCAGATGACCTTTCAGGTGAAGGTGACCTTTCGGTATATTGCACTCGAGAGACCTATTTCCCTAAGTCCTGCTTCTTTGGCTGATACCGGTCGGACTGAACTATTAGTTTAGTCTTAGTAAGTTGATTAAGTGTAATGGTACCGTTAATTTGTTTCGATACCATTTTTTAAAAAAATCCACATCGTCCACAATCCACAACATGGTTTATTAAAAAGGACAAATTAATTGCGATCAATAACTAGATGACAGATTTATCTTTGCTTAAATGTTCTTAGCAATCAAAATATGTCTTCTGTCTAAAGGCAAGACTTTATTTCAAAAATGCTTTGAAATGTCAACATATGAACAGACTCTATCCTAATCAAATTCACAATTCATTTTGCTACAAATATCCACTAAACAAATACATTATATTATTTTATCTATCTATCTGATTGAAACTTTAGCTTTCATTTGGCCACTGTGGTAGTGATGCCAGACATTCTCACAGACCAAGGCAATCAGTGACAGAAGAACTCCGGTCATCAACAAATAGAACAGGCCCACAACCTGGCCCAGGCCAAGTGACGAAATCGAGTTATCCACCCGACATGGAGATATTAGGTCAGCCACATACTTTTTAAAATTTCTTCGAACAATTCCGCCTTCTTGTAACCTAATTAGCCTGTGCAAAAGAAATCAAGATGAGATCAATATTAAACATTAATTTTCATGTGAACTTGAAAGAGTTTTCTTTTTCCTTTCGATTTTTATTTTTCATTCTTTTTTACTAATTGTATAAAACGGTCCTATTGATTCGTATTAGAGTGACCCAAGCGGTGCTCACTTGGTGGCCACCATCCGCTGATAAGGAAAATCGAATGCAGCGAGCAGGTAGATGAAGTCGTTGAAGAAGGGTGTCCGGATGTACAAGACGTCACAGGAGCCACCAACTGACGCTGCCACTCCTGTCGAGTCGTGTATGAGAGCGTAGCCACCGGACAGCATTCGCCGAATGAGGTCAGCAATATTGGCGGAAAATTGACCACTTTTAAGGACCTTCTCTTTAACTCCGGCCAGTGGACCACTTTGACTCCGCTATATTGAAACCCACATTAACCATCGTAAAACATGGAAGTAGGCGATCGTATTTGTTGGCATCATCTCAATTACAGCTCACCATGATTATACTGTCGAAGATCGTACTGGCAGCGAAGAGTGGTTTGTAATCGTTAGACTTGGCCAGATCGGCCATGTTGCGAAGAGGAATATTTGGTTCTTGATAGGAGAGAAAAGCAGTCAGTGATGAACAGTAATGCATGAACAGGGCCATTGTGGTGAGAAGGAGCGTGGCTTGAATCACCTTGGCTGGTAAACTGGGTGGACACTCCATCACTGGAATAAATTAGAAATGATTATTAGCTCCCAAAAACTAAATAAGAATTAAAAATATACATATGGACAAATCTTCATTTTAATAAAATTTAGTTCAATTCTATTGCAGTGTGTTGGAATAATGAAGACAATAGTTTTCATTGTGTTTTTAAGGCTACAGTGATATAATCCAGAATTCTGGTAATCCGGATTTGGACATTTACCTTCAGACCATACTGATCCTGTGACGAGCCTGAACTGGAGGCTGTGGTATCTAGCAGCATCTTGGGTCGAGTCTCTCCATCCGGGACTCCAGGTCATGACGTTGGCCAAGATGGCCAGGATGGTCAGAAAGGTAGAGAACGTAACGACCCACACTAGTAGGTGAAATGGCAGGATGTGTGTGGTGGGAGGGACCACCGAAATGGGCTTCCGGTAAATGATGGACATGTCAGAGGTTCCGACGATTCCAACGTAACGCACATGATGGAAGCGCTCGATCGATATGCCTGCAGGACTATAGGTGATATCGCACTCCTGCAACAAAAATGAATTGGATCCAATTTAGTAACCTACAATCAACTAATGGCATGATCATTTCAAAGAAAGGAACTATTCAAAAGTATCAATAAATGATTCTTTTAATTGATAAGAAAAATGCATATGGACTGGAGAAGGTCATTTCATTGACTGGAGAAAAAGACCAAAGGGCAGCCTTCAAGGACTACGGAGCATTTGTTCTGTACCTTGTGGAATATCTTTCCAACTATTCCTGTGATAGTTCCATTGACGATTGTTCCCCATCCTGGTGTCGTTTGCATCACAGTCATACTTGTAAATATCAAGATTGAAGAATGGAACAAAAATTGATAAATTAAAAATCTTTTAATTCATTTATTCTTACACAAAAATTGCGAACAATGCTTGATATTTGTGTGAGATTGTCGAGGATCATAAGCTTACTTTGCATTGAAGTGATCATATATAGCATCAGTGATGGACACAGAAAAGCCGAAGAATTTTGACGAATTTGTTCTGTCAGTCAATATCATGTAAGGCTTCATCTGGAAATACGTGTTCATATCGGTTAACCCGTAACGATGATGTGCCCAAGTATGCAATGATTTTTGAAACACAACGCGTATCTTAAAAATGAATATTCACGTTTTTCTCAAAAATGTTTCTTTGACAATAACAATGACAAAACAGGTTGTTTACTTTTTGATCCGCCCTCGTACTTACTTCAAATGACCAATTCCGAATTGGACGGTGGTCTAATTTTTTTAGTTGATCTTCCGGTGCGAAATCATTGTTTATTGAAATTTTGTTTCTAACAGTCCACTCTCCAAACTTCACGCAACCTAACCTCCTGTCTTGATAATTGTAGAATAGGTCAAACATTGAGATCACAGCATTCTTTCGGGTCAGTGAATGAGGGTCATTGCCTAGAATCAGAACAAGTAGATAGAGTACAATAGTATACACATGTGTATAGGAGTGGAGCTATTTAAAGCAAGATGCTCAGTGTTTATGACTTCTAGTAGCAAAAACTTGTATTTTTTCTGATATAAAATTAAAGTATATAATGAACAACAAGTTTCTTATAAGGCCTTGCTAAAATGTACTCATTTATAACTGGCGTAGTACAGCATTAAATTATTTCCTTTTCTAAATTTGATAAACCTTATCGTTGCCAATCTTTATCAATAGTTCAATATACCAAGAATTCATGCCAGCATATATATCTTTTGACCACGTATTTTTTAGGTGCTGTGAAAATTCAAATATGAACTTACCAAATGATATGACAGTTTGTTCGGGTTTTAGAATTGTGATCTGCGACTCGGGTGAAAAGCTCATTGAATTCAAATAGTCTGGAATGGCAACACAATGAAATATCCAACTTCCTCTTTTGACAAAGAGGTTGAGCGAATCTGCCTAGAAAAATGTGGAACGTACGATGCTCACAATGAAATATTGTCCATCACATTTGGAATGTCAACATAATAAATAAATGAATAATCCTCAACCATCCCTACCGAAAAAAAGAATTGTCTCGCTAATTGCTCGGAACAGATGATCCCAAAGTTGATATTAGATTCAGTTTCCAAGGTCAGAAGTCCTGTGACGTCGGTGGTCGTGGTGACGTTGAAGAAGCGCAGCTCTTGAAAACGTTGGACTTCCAGGAGAGACTGGAGATAATTCTCTTCCTGGTCTGAGCATTGATTTTTAGTAATTAGTTGAGGTGATCATTTGAATTGGAATTAGCAACATGTATTTTCTTATAATTAATATGCTCCACATCTGAAGTTATTGACCAACCTGTCATGTCTTGGATGAAATAAACAATGGCTCGACGTTTCCATTCTATAAGTAAATCAGTCACACTTTTGAGTCGAGACAAGCAGCCGATGTCGTAGACACCAACCAGGTCTTCGGCTTTACCATCTACGTGACCGATTATCTCTACTAAGCCATCACTTAATCGACATCTCTTATCGGAATTACACAATTGAGACAAAGCCAAAAGACAAAACAATATTCGAGTCATTTCTCAATTTCAATGTCTTCCCACATTTGCTACTCTGTCAATGTTTCCAATTCTTACTGGGTAGGCATATTTTTATAAATAAAAGTCGATAGATTCGAAAAAGGGGTAACCATTGGTATTTGAGATGATTGAAGGTGTAAATATAAATTGCTGTCCTTGCTCGAACGAAGTAGCCAATTGAAAACCATTTCACAACTTAATTGGTGACACTTTTATCCTCTTGAGACAAACGGTTACACGTATCTTTATATCTGGTATTTATTGTCAAATTGTTTGGTCAAGCATTGTTATCTTATCAGCGAACTATGGTGACTATTCTCTACGATTTCAAAAAAATGAATGGTGCTGGTTTGAAAATAATCGATTTTAGGTTCCCAGGTGGATATTCCGTGGTCATTTGTAGCAAATTTCAAAGTGATAAAGTGGGCATCGATTTTAGTTTTGTTTTGACTCCAAAAAAGGAAAGCTATGAAAGGTCAGGACCGTACTATCCTTGTCAATTGCATCAGATTCGCAACAACTGAACAACTCTATTTCGATATCACTGTGCATTTATTTGGCTGCAATCAATTGTTATACCTGCCCTTAATGAATACATGTTGGCATGGAATACCTAACACCTTTCGATCCGGAACTGGATAGCAATTATAGTTTTACATATGACATTAAAATGAGTTGGAATGTTTTGAATTTGTCAAATTTGATTGTCAGTAAAATGTCAAATGCGCCCCCAATGTGACAATAATTATCGCTATAATGACGCTTAATTTTCGCACAATTACATCTAACAATTACGTAACACTTTTGTATCTTATCGGAACTCATAACGAACGCCAAGTGTTCAAAATTACATATTTTTTAAGAATGTTGTTTTAGACAATTAATTTCAAATTAAATTAATTTCGACCAATAATTAATAGTTGCTCCTCAATTACTAAAATCCAGGAATTCAAAAAAAAAAATCAATGAAGCCCAAAATTATTCATCTCATTTAGTACGATTATTCAGCGTCTCATCTTGAGAATTAAGATTCTACTTGAGGTCAAAACATTTACATGTTCGTGTGTACAGAGTTTAAACACGCTCGCGAATTCTTGCATCGTTGAATTCAAATTATCTAATTAAATATAAATGTCACTTCAATTGTCCGAAGTCTTCGATAAGAGGTAGTACTCAGTTGTGAACAGCAGTTTGAATTAAACCGTGAGAAAATTAGGCGTTACTATAACCTTAATGATGGTCTTATTGAAAGGCGTTAGTCATTTCACCTCTCAATCGATCAACATATAAAATGTGAACAAAACAAACTATTTAATATGTAGGAACGAATAATTGATATTCAGTAGAGGATAGAGAGAGGTCAAGCGGGAGAATCCCGAATTTATGAAATGCTTCGAATATTCGACCAAGACATGACAGGTTGGTTTAACTGACTAGATCATCATCTAGATTTATCAAAAACTTTTAATAATCGCAATTTCATCAACTGTAGACACGTTTCTAGACTTTTCAATAGGGTAATGTCAAATAAAGGGCACTCGCATTCTGGTGGAATGCATTATACCATTTCAATGGTTCGATGTCAAGTTGTTGTCCGTTGATTTGTCATTGATGGATGTGAAATTGGTGTAACACGTCACCTTTAATCTGCCTTTTTCCAGAGCAGGAAGAGACTTATCTCCAGTCTCTCTTGGAGGTCCAACAATTCCAAGAGCTGCTCTACTGAAACGTCACCACAACCACCGACGTCACTGGACTTCTAACCACTGCAGCAGAAACCAATCATAACTTTGATAACATTTGACAACATTTGTTCCAAACAGTTAACTCGACAATTCTTTGTTGATAAAGATCATCTAATACTATAAAGCGCAGTTCAGTACTGGCAATTCAATTGATGCCGGATGTAGTGCATAGCATTCTGAAGCACCACCAGCATGTCATTTCATGTCTTTATGTGGTTTCGTTCATCAATCATTAGATATAACCATTGCTGTATGTTTTCTTGTGTATCTTCAACTGGTGTTTGATGAACGCTTAACTCGAATCAAATTATTTACCCTGCCGTTAAGAAATGTGTTCGACTAAACACTATTTTTTGCAGCTACAAATGGTGGGTAAAAAAGTACTCGGGTTTATACAGCTAGGAGAAATGCTGGTTGTAATGAATTATTTTGAATTTAGAGGTCACAGTAAAGGTCATTCCAAGGTTTGTTTGACTCATTTATTTAGTAACTGGTATTCGTAACGGGTATATGGAGACTCGAAGCAGCAATGCTGATTCATTCTACAGCTGACAAAGAGCAGAATGTCGATCCGTCAATGACAAGAGTGTGACACCGGAAGACAATGTGTGTGTCACGCTTGTCTCATTTTTTGTTTGTAATAGAGCCTATGTTGTAATAGAACGAGTCAATTTTTAATGTCTGAGTAATTGGTTTTATTCGAGTAAAAATAGGAAACTACAAACGCGAAGGAACACCACAAAGCACCTTGATAAATACTAATATGACATATTCTGTCAATGATTCCTAACATTTCTTCAAACCTTCATTGTTACTAATGTGGATAGTTGGGCTTGGATAGATCGTTTCATACTGAATCTATTCCTGAATGGGGAGCCAACAATTAACTAATGGTCGCAACCAATTTCATTTCAAATTGTCACAAAGTCTTTTTAAAATTAACTCACCTGGAAATAATTAGATGTTATTTGTTTTTGAAGTTTTATCCATTTCCTATGTAATTTACGTCACAATGACCACCTCAGAAGGGAAATTAGCATTTGGCACAAGTGAAATCCTGGTACATACTTTTCTTTACAAATAGACGGAAAACTCATTTGCTCCTTACATTAAAAAATAGCATTTCTCTTGCACTTGACATGAGCACGCAGACCACATCAAGACTGACAACAATACGTCAAAGGTCACGCAAACGGGCCGTTAAGAAATGGGGAATGAATTATTTGAGTTTGTTAAACGTCTTATCGGTTCTACTACTGTCTCGCCCATGAAAAAACCTACCTTTATTTTAATGTCATAACGCCACCTTGCAAGAATATTTGAATTTACTCGCCTATGTTGTCTGTAAAACATCAGTTGACTCAATGATGGATTTTTTTCTTATTACTTTTGCTACTCTAACGCCTCAGTCTCTTACTGAGACTTTAAATTAAGTTCGAACAAAGAGATGCATTGAGATTTATAAATGGCTTTTAAAATTACTGGGAGTGTGCTTTTGATGTTCATGTTGGTTTTGTTTATAGCAAAATCACGACAGATAATACTGAGCAGCAAACCATTACTGGAGACGAAGTTACCAGGTAAGAAATTGTCGTTTCTTTTGATTGTTGCAAGGAACACATTATTCTGTGAGAAAAACAAAGAGAGGAAAGCTTACTAGAAGCAAGAATCCTGGTGGCAAGAGTGGCTCGTGTCTACAGTTCAATTGGCTGTGATGTTGACCACGTGGTAAGATGTAAAGTCGACAGGGGACTTAAGAGTTGCTTCTTGGTGGTTGGTCTGTTTTGTCATTTTTAGGCTCACTAGCCCACACTGACAAGAGAAATTTGAGTACACTGTCAATGGATGGAGATGGGTTGTACCTTGTGTTGCATCTTGGACCGTTGCAGAGTGTGGTCGACCTCATGAAGTTCTGGCGACGTCAATCGGCTGTCTTCTTCATCGATACAAATGTCAATAAAGCAATTGGTAAATATGTTTTGTAGGTGATATCTTTACAAAAGAGTTTAATATATTTACAAAGATATATTAAACTCCCCCAATAATATTATATATAAAAACCCCCAACAGTCATGCATTCTGGAACAATGCCTATCAATTTAAACTTGAAATGTGATCGTGTTTTGTGAGATTTATGAGACCTTTAACTTATTATGACATTTAACAATAAATTGAATCATCCGACTGTGATTAAATATGTCTTTCACATAGGTTATGACAATTCTGTGATGTTGGCCTATGTGAATGATCTCCTGGACGGTGAGTCAGAGATCGTCGTCATTGAGGACACTTCTCTACAGTTTGATCTTTTATCAGGTTTTATTGACAGTGAGGATACTCGTCATTTTGTTGTCATATGTGAGAGAGATTCTGCTGACTTAATTATAACACTTGTAAGTGATTCAACAATTTGTATTGCAATAATTATTCACTTATTACTTAATCACTGTAAATATGAATAAAATATGAAATGCTGATAATCGTTTGTTTTTTGAATAATTCAAGGCTACATCACTAAGTCTTTTCCAATTCAATCATACCTGGACTTTCGTGGGTAATTCCTTGCCAATTTTCCCGAAAAGTCCAATTTCTCCAAACACTCAAGTTACCGCTTTGGAAGGAGATATTTTCAAGTACAATGTTTGTATTTATTTTATTTTATATTTGTTCCGTAAACTGTTTCTTCTGATCTTTTAAATATTTCTTTATGCCAAATATCTGTAGCAAATTATTGAATTCGTTATTGTTTTTCTGTTCAAAGATATTTGTTAATAAAAGTTGTGCCGTGGCAGCCCCGGACGAATAAAATAGATTTTTTCAAAGATTTATGATTTTTGTTTAATATTTTTATTTTTATGGTATTCTTTAAGATCTTCGACATTTTCTTTAATTTCGAAACATCTTGCGTTGACCACGTGAAATTCGCCAACTGGTCCATCATTAAAGGTCTTTTCATCTTTGAAGAGTTGGAACCGGAATATCAAGTTTCCCGATTGCGTGGAAGAGTTTTTCGATCCCTCGGATTTCAGGTAATTAAATTTAATTTTGTATTTTTTCTGATCTGGAACAAAAAATAGTACACACATGAATTTACATATTCATTTTCAATTAGCATTTGCCGTATCTTGATGTGATTTATGTGAATGGAACACCTGAATTCTTGGGATTTTCAATTGACCTTCTTATGATTGTTGTTGGAGATCTTAAAGCTAAGTATGATGCATTTACTCGAATGAGTTCTGACCTAAATTAATTAATAAGTTGACAAACGATGTTATTACAATATTTTTAAAGATATTTATGGAGAGGTGAAGCTAATATCATTTTTCTTTTACAATCACATTTCTATTTACAGTTTGTCAGGAAGCAAAGCCATGGAACCAAATTTTGGTTTATTGCAAAATGGAACATACTCTGGGATAACTGGAGCACTTTACAGACGTGTGAGTGCATCAATTCTGTTCACATTCTCAAGTTGTAATTTCCATTCAATGCGATGAAAATCAAATAATTTAATAATATTTGATTCCATTAAGGAAAGCGACATCGCCATCAACGCAATTGGTATGAGTTTCGATCGGTCAAAAGCTCTTCGTTACATCGTCCCATTGAATTCGTATGACATGAGCGTCATGTACAGGACCCCTAAGGCGTTCATCCCGACTACTACCCACTGGTTGCCGTTCCCGACATCGGTGTGGTTGGTCACAGCTGGAATGCTGCTGGTATCGCTCATCTGTTTGGCCATCATCTCCAGTTGGGCTCTCCAGAAACAACAACGGACAAAAGGCAATCAGACACAGTCCACGACCTTCCATCTACTTACCTGGACATTCTTCCTCGAAGGTATATCATGGTCAATTATGGAATGAAGTGGCAATTGTTCGACTAATTAGCATTGGGTTAAATTAGCAAGGATGTCATCAAGTGAGATTTTATACATTTTCATTTGCAGTAATGAACAATCCGTTGGGGCCTTCAGGCAAGATTTCCTGTTTGACTGTGCTCGTTGCAGTTCTGTTTACGTTCCAGGCCTATTCCGCAGAGCTATTTTTTAACCTCACAAATCAGGAAATTGATCTTCCTTTGAAATCTGTGGAAGACATTGTTCGGCAAAAGAAATACCAGCCATTATTTGTCAACAACACAATGCACGTGGAGATCGTAAAAGTAAGTTCGGTGGCCTACGTGAAAAACTCAAGGAATTAATCTTGAAACAGTTCTAGGACAATATTTTGATTTGTGCCAGCCACAAGGACAACGTTCTACAATATAATTAAAATAATGACCAATTCTATTGTCATTAATGATTTGGAATAGCAGAGTTGGACTTTATAAACATAAAGTTCCATATCTGTAAGGGAAACATGATAATGGCAGAATTTTATAAATTACAAATTCAGTATCTGATGACCTCTCCAATCATGTCTTCATAGTTTTCTGTTAGATCCGACTACAAGGCCATCTGGCGTCAGGCTGTGGCACACAGCAGCGTCTGTGTGATGCCAACCCCAATTGCCGGAGTGAAACAGTTGTTTAGTGGTGATTTTGCCATGGTCAGTGATCAGACGACGATCCGGGCCATGATCAAAGATCAGTGCAACATGGTGGCCTTCAAACAGCCCACCGTCAATAGTCCTTACTCCATGATATCTCGGATGGATTTCCCCTATTTCCGGATGATCTACACCAGGTACATTAGCTCCCAATCAATGTACAATACCTAATCTTGTTCGCTATTATTAAGATCAAACATTTTAAAAAATGCCTTCTTCGGATATTGTTTCATTCTTCGGACGTCAGACAAACATGACAGCCGACTTGATTGCAGCGACCCATCGGTCATTCTGGTCTCATCAATACTCTGTATTGGCCACTTAAGGGCTTCAAGGGGCTTCATTAGCCAGCCAAGGCTACTAAATACTATGGCTATGGCCAAATTTATTCCACCTGCATTCAGAAACATTCAATTCGTTTAATTCAACACTTTTTTATTTCAGAATTATTCGACTGTACGCGACTGGGATCATCGCACGTCTTCGACTTAAATATCACATTCGATCGCATTTTACTTGCACCCAACAACAAGAGAATCTTCCATTTGGAATTAAACAAGTTCTCTTGCCATTCTTCGTACTATTTGGCGGAATTGTTCTGTCCTTTATGGCTCTGTGTATCGAAAGTGTAATACACCAACATGAAAAAAGAAATTCAATTCTGTCCAATTAAGTCATGTCACCAGCATACAAATATATTTAGTGAATTAAACAACATAAAAACAATTGAAATTACGCGACTAAATTGAAGATTTGGTTTAAGTTATTGACATTTTCTTTCGCATCCATTTATTTAAATGAAGTGTTGACAATCCAGTCATATTTCCATATTTTCTATTTGTTAATCGCCTTTTACATTCGACAGCCATTTAACAAAATCCTATATTATAAAACAAAGATTTTGATTTTCCTGTCCGGAGACTAACTCACGAACGGATCAATGAAATTGCATAAAATTTAACATATTGTTAGTACACCATAATTATTCACTAGCGACGGAATTTCAGATATCAATTTTCAATATTTAATATTAAAATAACCGTTATCAAATTCTGGATAATCTCCCTTTCGCTTCAAACTTAAAAAATGGCGTCTCCACATCAAAAGCATGACGTCGTCGATTTCACGAGACAACCAAGCACACCAGATAACAGTTCCAACCAAACACACCTTACCAAATACAAGCCAAGAACACTTGCCAAGAACACTGGCTATCTTATGTTTAACGTTCGGAAATTTCTATTGTTTATTTTTAAAATCGGCCATTCAACTGTCACTAGTATTTCTAACGGCAATAGTATAGGAATATTAGAGGAGTATTACTGGAGTAAATGTGGACTCGGTGCAGCGATGGGTGATGAATTTTACTGGTGATAAAGATCAGAAAGGCGATCCATTAATGAAATGACAATGTGTCACGCTTATTGACTTGTATTTGTTTGTCTCCTGTACATGTATAAGAGGGAGTATATATCTTTATTGGTTGAGTAGTTCATTTTATTCGAGGGGAACGAGAAACTGGAAGAAATGGGAACTACAGGGTGTCCGAAAAAAACCTGAATCATTTCCAATAAAAAAGTTAAAATCATTAGAAACATTAAGAATTAAAAACATTTGTCAAATAGAACGAAATCAAGCGTTCATGTTGAAAATAGCTTTCAATTTTTAAAATATTTTTCCTTATTTCTGTTAATCCTGCACCGAAATAATTTCAAAACATATCTTGTATTAATTTCCCGAAATATTATTTGTTTACGAACTGTTTATAACACTTGCCTATAATTTACCAAGCTGCTAATACAAATTAACACCAAAGCGTGCTTTACCTTAAACTACATTGTTATCTTTGATTTAGGTGAAATCCTGGTGATAGAGGATACATAAATGTACTCTGTTTATGCAACTCAATGGCTAACTCGTTTGTTCGTTGTATTAAAAAGCATTTGTCACGCACCTGACATCAGGAGCACGCACATCTCTCATCAAACCAACAAAAACACTCCAAGAGGGTCGCGAATGAATTGAATTTTTTCATTTGGCAAACATCGTTCAACTCAATATTCTTATCGAAAGTGCTTTTGACTAGCAATTTTGAAAACGCTGGCATCTCAAATATATATATACTGGTGCAGAGGCCAAACTAGAAGTCACAAGTTTTGTTTAGTAAAATATTTCTTTTTGTTAAAAGTCTTTTGAACGAAGGAAAATTGCCAACACGTGTCAACACATCTAATTACATTGCCCCCCCAAAGGACAGACACATGAGCCTATTTTTCCGTCACCAGGCGAAGCTACTTGAGTTATTTATTCGGTTTACTGGGAATAGGAGACCTGTTCATTTAATGATGATTGCTTTCTTTTAAATACACTTTCAACTGAGAGGTTCAATTGAATTTCAAAATGACTGGTAGGCTGTTTTTCATGTTTATACTGGCATTGTTTAAAACACAGCACACTCTAATAATGAGCAGCCGACAATTACCGAAAACGGAGTTCCAAGGTAGGCAAAAGACATCATTTTTATTTTATTGTTGCCAAGAACACATTATTAAAAGAAACCCTTGCTTTTTAATCGAGATGAAATTGTGAACGCTGAACGCATACCAGAAAAAACCGGTGATGAGAACAAAATGAGAATAAACACTGGTTCAATTTTTGTTCTCGTCACCGGGTTTTCCTGGTCTGCGTCCTGCATCCACAATTTCATCTCGATAACATTCCCCGGTGCTCCATATTTGTGATCTTGCTTTTAATATATTTTAATACACCCATATTCTAAAGTTTTATGTGTGTATTGCAATTGTTCTTATGCACAGTAACAACGGACAGATGTCTCAAAACCGTGTCTGTCACCTCAACCCCCAAAACGTGATGTCCTGCATCAGTTTTCTTGACCCAATTCTGGAAACGATTATGCGACACATTTTTAAATCATCAAGTGTTTATGGCGCCTTCTTGTTCAATTTTCACTGAAAAGAGACTCTTTTCTGTCTCTTATGCATTATGCATCAAGTAATCAATACAGCATTAGTTTGTATGAGTTGTGATGAATGGTGTGTGAGCTCCATCACGAATTCACTGGGAGGGACATCTTGCACTTCAGTCAACATTTTCTCTTAAGAAGACACTCTGTGAAACATCATAGGAAATTGTAGAATCCATATTTTGTCTTTTTGAGGTTTTATCAATTCAACAACACTAATTGAGAAGAGGAACTTGAGTACACAAGCAGTGGATGGAGAAGGGATGTACTTGGTGTTGCATCTCGGACCGTTGCAGAGTGTGGTCGACCTCATGAAGTTCTGGCGACGTCAATCGGCTGTCTTCTTCCTCGATGCCAATGTTAAGAAAACAATTGGTAAAGAAGATATTTGTAAAAGTATTTAAAATGTTAAAACTTCTGTGCTACAATAAATATCTCTGTTCGTTTTTATCTCTAATTATGGCCTCGACTCTTAATTAAATTTGTTTTTCACATAGGCTACGACCATTCTGTCATGTTGACCTATGTGAATGATGTACTGGGTGGCGAGTCAGAGATCGTCGCCATTGAGGACTCATTTCTCCAGTTAGATATTTTATCAGAATCTGTCGGATTTATTGACACTCGTCATTTTGTTGTCATGTGTGAGACAACATCTACCGATTTTATTGTGGCACATGTACGTATTACAATGGAATTTATTAGATACTGATTTCATTTGAATTCAATGTAACTGTGATTAAAATTGAAATGGCTGATAATAATTTGTTTAAAAAATAATTGAAGGCAAGATCACTAGGTCTTTTCCAATCCAATCATACCTGGACATTCGTGGGCAATTCCTTACCAATCTTTACGCAGGATGCCATTTCCCCAAACACTCAGATCACTGCGTTGGCAGGAGAACTTTTCAAGTACAATGTTAGTATTTTGTATGCCTTTTGTGTATTTATATAGGGAATTATTTGACAACGAATCAGCCTATTTTATTTTTGTTTATTGATATCCAAAATAATATAATTTTTACTGTTATTCTGTAGATCTTTGACATATTTTTTAATTTCCAAAACTCTCGCGTTGACCACATCAAATTTGGCAATTGGTCAATCACCAAAGGCCTGATCATCTTTGAAGAATTGGAATCGGAATATCAAGTTTCCCGATTGCGTGGAAGAGTATTTCGATCACTTGGATTTACGGTAATTCAATTTAAAATTGTATTTTTATTAAAATTGTTGTTTCACGTATTCAATTACATATTTATTTGAAACGTAGCATTTGCCATATCTTGATGTGAATTTTGCGAATGGGACACCTCACTTCTTGGGAATTTCAATTGATGTTCTTATGATTGTTGTTGGAGATCTTAAGGCTAAGTATAATGCATTTTTTAAAACAATTAATGCTTCGAATTCACCAAGACGTTAATAAAAAATTAAGATTAAATACTCTTGAATTAAGTTTGCGACAAATGAATGACTTTTGATGCATGGCGATCAAATATTGTATCTCATGGTTTTTTTTACAGTTTGTCGGAAATGAAAGCAATGGAACCAAATTTTGGGCTGATGCAAAATGGTACATTTACTGGAATTACGGGGGCACTTTATAGAAGAGTGAGTGAATCATTTCATGTATCATGGATTGCTGAGAAAGCGAAAAATATTTTCTGACAGAGATAACTGAAATCTTCAATCTCTTTCACTGAGATGATCTCAAATGCAAAAATGTGCCTCTCACATAGTGCCTAAGCACCGAGAGGGGTACAGAATCTTCCTGTTGTGATCCGTCACT
Source organism: Mycogona germanica (assembly GCA_034698785.1). NCBI lineage: Eukaryota > Metazoa > Arthropoda > Diplopoda > Chordeumatida > Chordeumatidae > Mycogona > Mycogona germanica. The sequence continues at coordinate 7 of JAQGBY010004885.1, read as the reverse complement.
TCAGTGA
>JAQGBY010004884.1:0-15680 GCA_034698785.1 Mycogona germanica | reverse complement strand
ATGCTATTTTATTGAGCCGTTCGAGAGTTAGTCTCCGAACAGGAAAATCAGATTCTTAGTTTTATAGTATAGGATTGTTTATCTCATATGAGCGCAAAAGATGTTTCCATTCTGAAAAACGGGAATAAGCAACGATTGCTTCTGGAGGTATTTTTCTTTAAAATTAACAAGAGACTAAACAAAACAAAGTAGAATTATGTCCCAATCTCGTCTCGTTCGAAACCACCAATAGGACGGAGGGTCTCTGGAAGTCTCCAATTGCTATGCGCTGTCGACAGGAGCCAAGGGGATTATAATTGGCGATATTTTTTCTGTGCTTGTTGATTTAGTTCTGCGTGAGTGTGTAATTAATTTAGGGCGAGTCTGCACCAATTTATGCACGTTTAGTTAAGTCAAAACTAGAGTACTCGTCAACAGTTCCCCACCCGTATTGCGTTAATCTCTTGCGAGCCGGTTTCTTTTTTCTTCTTCTGTTGATCGTTGTCGTGATTGGACGGTGGCGCGTCATGGTGGCTTAATCAGTCGATTACGTCCACGCCCCTGTCATAATCCGATCGATCGCCGCCGGCCGTTCCTTTTTACGACGCGACCCAATTTAGGAGGGGGGTGGGGGTGCGTTGCCGATTGAGTCTGTCTATTGCGACAACCTCTTGGAATAAAATATTTATAATCTCAAGGATCTGCTTCCATTTAAAAATAGGCCATAAACTTCTAAAAATAACGCCCGATTTCAATCACGAATACCATTAGTGTTGTCGATCATTGATTTTGCGAGTGGGGTAGTAAATATTGTTTACGATTGTCTATAGTACACTTCCGGTCTCTCGGATAGTTGAATTCCCGGTTGAAAACGTTCTTCCGGTGTATGTCGCCATATTAGATGGCGTGTTCCTCCTGAGACTATCCAGCCACATGGTTTGATCCAAACAAAACAACTTCCGTGCCAAAATGTGTTACAGTATGGAAGGCAGTTAACTTGATAAATATACGAAGGCACCATTTTTTTAACCTCTTAATTTCGTTAATTGTTACAAAAAATATTATTTGGAAACAGTTTTGATTTTTGGTAGCGGGAGTTGGTTTCCCTGTCTCACGACTGAGAACATTCTATGTCATCTCAAACAAGAATTATATTCATGGCGCCCGACTATTTTGGTGTTGAGAGGCTCTTCTCCCTAAACCCACCACCCCCTCTCAAAATCCCCGGGGGCAACTCACCAGGATACGCCCCATCCTCTCTCTCTCTCGTCATTCCCCAACTGTGATGAACAATTGGTGAGGCACACTTCATTTTTGAAATTCCTCTTGAAAGAAGACGACTATTCAAGCCTTTAGAGACTTGTGGGGTTTAAGATGTTCAATCAACGGTGAACCTCCTTAACAAACATTTTTTATTAAGATACTTGTGTAGATCGTTTGTCCATTTTATATCCATCCAATTTCATCTTGAATTTCTGAAAGTACGAGTAATTGATACGAGTCGTGATATTTACTATTATCTCTTGCTCATTTGAAGATCATTTAATGCATTTTATGTAATGAAAAGCACTTCTAAGTTGAAAGTGATCGAAACATGCCGAAAGTCGTTTTTGAGATACCGAAAATAGTTTTAAGATTGCTAACAGTAATTAAGGGAATCACGTCACGTACAACACTTGTCGTTTGTGATAACCGTCAGATGTGGGAAATGTGTCTTTGTCGTCAGTCATGTGCTTCGACTCCCCCTTGAAAAAAGAATTTGTTCAGTCACTGTAGTGAATAGCACTAGTTTCTCTTCGTGCTTCGGCACTGTTTGAGGGGTACATAAATAAGGTTAGATATAATAAATAAGCTGGGAGTAAATCCGCGTCTCGGTAATGGCAAATCCCCATACCTGACGTTTATCGTAATTGACGTTTCTTGTGCGTGACAGCGACTCAATCTAAGACGCTGATCTGTCATTTTGAGATTGTAAAAATCATATTTTGACCAATTTATTTAATTTAATTGTGCATTTCGAGGAGCCCGTGCAATGTAGTAAAAAATATAAAAGACAGCATATCCACCAATTGATTTTCTGCTCCACCATAAAACATATGTACGTGCCATAAAAGCTCCAGTACTTGTTTTGTTTAGACCGACTCTCTTCTATGCAAACGAGAAGCCATATTTCCAGATCGTAAACAACAACTCCAGTGCAATTTTTTATATTTTTTATCCGTCTCTTCACACAGCGAAGAGCCTCGCTCCAATGGCTGGTTCTTCCTCGGCCGGGACGGCGGGGGATCGGGGGGATGGAAGTGGGGTTGCGGAGAGAGGGAGACGGGAATAAAATCAACAAAAACGACCTTCCTGAAGACCCTCCTCCGCCCACTTATTTTTTATTTTTCTGCGGCAGGGCGGCAACAAATTCACCGCCAGCCATCAACAAGATTGTAAAAATCGCGGCTCTCTGGTGCGCACTTTTGGGCAACTTGCAGAACTTGAAACTTGCAGATGACCACTTTTGGGCAACTTGCAGAACTTGAAACTAGCAGATGGCCACAATTTGGCGTCTCGAATTATCAATTTTTGAATGACAATTTTGGGACTTTATCTTCGCTTAATTGCGATTTGGTTTCCTCTGAAATTCTGGTGAATGTCCGTTTTTTAAATTCCGGCTGGAAGAAATTTGAAGCTTCCTGGAAACTAAGTCGTACAAATTCGTTCGAACCGTGACTGCGATTTTCGCTTCTGTTTCTGTGATGTTATCAAAGCTTGATTCGGATGATGATGGGCAGACATCACCATCCTCTTCCCCTTGGGTCTCATACGTCTCGCGATCCCGGGGACCCCGCCCCCGGGGATTTTGGCAGGTTCACCCGAGACAATATATTTCGCAGGGGCGTCAGAGGCGCGAGGCAATGCCGCCAGTCTGTCCGGTGTTGTCGGTTCAGAATTGGTGGAATGTGGAGTGCGCATGGCGTTCCGATTTGACTCTATTTTAGGTAGGTTGTTTTTTTTTTTTTGCGTTTTCAAATTCCAAACATTGCGAGAATTCAGTCCAAATAAGCTCCTCTGCTGTAAATAAAATGCTGTTTTCATCGCCGACTCTATTTATCGTTTTTTCGCGCCGCCGATATGGATCCCCTCATCGCTGTCAGAATTCATTTCGTTTCTCAAAACGAGATATCCCCCTGAGACCATGTAAAAGAGATTGATGGGATTCGAACCTGGGAACGTCGTCGTAAGACTAATTGCAAAGTCCAATACCTAATTGTACGTTCTTGTTTGTTGTTTTTTTGTAGGTGAGATCCGGTGTTACTGCAACCTTCCCGTGTGCGTCGGCACCGGCTACATGTGCAAGTCGGCGCTGGGTGTTTGCTTCTCGGAGGCGGCCGGACCACGCCAGCCGTCCGACCCCGGCAAGTCCCGTCACGGCTGCGCCGAGCTGATGAGTCCGCCACGGCGCGACGTGTGCCTGCAGCGGGTGTTCGGCGGCGCGGATGCCGCCGCGGGTCCGGCGGCCGGATCCGGCACCAAGTACCCGTTTTTGGGCTGCTGCCGCGAGGACATGTGCAACTATCCGGACAGCGTGGACATCAAGATCCGCATCAACGCCCGGGTCAACCACAGCCACACTGCTGCTTCTGCAGCCGCTGCGGGTGAGTCTACTTACGACGTACACACGTCGGGTCGAACAATTCTGCTCTGAGTTACAGTTTGAAATGATTAAAAAAAATTATCTCGAACTTTATTTCTAGAAAAACAACCTTAGGGTGGGGGGAGGAAGCTACCGATACTTGGAGTAAATCCTTTCTGCCACACTTTATTAAACAATTTTGGGTTTTTTTTTTATGAGGGTTCATCCATCCAGTACAGTACCATTGGTACATGGTGAGGCGTTTCTGGTTACTACGCCTATGTTGTGGTGCCTGGGAATCTCAATTGGCAATGCAGTAGCGAATTGGAATTGGGCAAGGACGCATATCATTTTAATACTAAAATATCTGGGGAAATATTTGCTCAGTGTAAAGAGGCTCTGGTGGTGGGGTGTCACCGAACTTGCGTGGCCAGGAGCAGCGTCGGTCGGGACGAATAAATTTGGGCGCAGAACCGCGAGGTTTCGACAGCGTAGTCGAAATTAATGCAACCCAAAAAGCACATAAACACCAGAGTGTGACTGCGGCGGAACGGCAAATCGCAAAAGGTTTTTTTTTCGTGTTCTTTCCTGTACAAATATTTGCGCTGTACTTTTGTGAGCGCCAGGGAACCAACCGGGGGTAACGAGCTGTGGGCAGGAGCAGTTCATTCCTCAGTGGGAATGGCGCCCTGGGCAGAAAGTTAGCTTGATTCCACCTTCCTCCTCGTCCTCTAGACATTTTTATGCTTTTCTCATTTTTATTATACGGAAGTGGGTGTTTTTTAAAAAAAAATTAAATTGTTAAACGTCAGTACATGTAAAACTGGTACGATGATGTTGAAAACTTTCTTAATATCAAGATAACAATAACAATTATGTTAAAATATCTGGAATTATATTTCGTCGAATTTTGAGTAATTGAAATAAAATTTATTAAACCGATCATAATTTAAATTTCGATAAAAATAGAGTCAAGCCACAAGGATAAAACGCTACCTTATGTGATCGTCTCTGCGAGTTCACAAACTATGACGACACATATCAGATTGTATTATTGTAATACCTTGTTTCTTAAAACGAGCTAGATTATTGCAGCGTGGGGATATTTTGGGTCCCCCGCCCCTATCGTTCCCCCTCAACTAAGGAGTTGGGTTTGGGAGACATAGATCGCCACCCCCGTCCTTGAGGTACCTGGTGAAGAACTGGTTTGAGGTCGAGTTGGTCTGTGGTTGTTTGTCCCTGCCCATCTCGAGTTACCCCCAATCCCTCTACCCCTCCTGTACCTGTAATTCTTCACCCCCCACCAAATGTTGATTCAATAGACAGGGACCTGTTCAGATGTTTGAGGAGGCATATTAAACGGGTGGTGAGAAGGGTGGAGCGTGGTGACGGTTTACAAGGCACCTCACCCCGATAGTTTAGCGGATGCGAATTTTTATTTCGTTTCACCGGTCTCAGCTCAGGGGGAACCGTGTTTCGTTTGACACTAGGTGGCGCACAATTTATTTGTCTATTTTTGATTCTGCAACACTTTCCATGGAATTACGGGATTTATAACTTCTAAAAATGAATTCAGAAATGCCCTAGAATTGATTGACGTTGCTCTAAACGGTGAGCGAGAAAAACGTCATCGCTTTACCTGTCGGTGGCGATCTGCATGAAAGCCTAGTTACAGTGAGCATACCTGTATTTCAAATATGCTTGAGATTGGGGCATATGTTCCTTTGAGATCGTGTCCATCGCAACCGATACAGATCGTATGGTATAACTTTATTAAAAATTGAACGCACCCCTCTAAAACACAATTAAGATGGGTGAACTGCATTCGACAGCGCCATTTTGTTTAATTTTAAAAATATAGAATAAGAGGCAAGATCGTACTTGAAATATAATAAAATAAAATATTCATAATAAATTTATTATGAATTTATTATGAATATTTTATTTTATTTTGTTTAATGTCTAAACGCACGCTTCTCTAGGGTATGATAAAAAAAGATCCAATCAGACATTAGCGCCACCTGGCGCTCATAGCAATCGGGATAGCACAAATCAACGGTTAAAATGACCGACATTTTGTTCCTGTGTTTTGTCAATCTTATAATTGTTTTCATTATATTGATTTTGAAATTCGTAACTAATTCCCTGCTTGTTTCTGTTTTTATTTTTGTGTAGGTCTTCCGTCCACGGTGGAGGAGAGCGAATTCATCTTCGGCGCGCCACCGTCAGAGGACGCCACCAGCGCTGCGGCCGAGAAGCGCGACCTGTGGTTCAAGGCTGCCGTCATCGCCGTGCCCATCGCCGGCGGTTTCATCCTGCTGCTGCTGGTACTGGTGGCCGTGCACATGCTGCGCAGGGACCAGCGTCACCACCGTCAGGTGGTGGAGCTCCGTCAGCAGTACAAGGCGCACCTGTTGGTGGACGAGGAGCAGGTGATCGCGGCGGCCGCCGCCAGTGCCGCTGCCGTCATCGACAAGAACGAGACGCACGCCAAACTGAACAAGATGGCGTCTGGCGAGTGCAAGCCCAACAACAATGTGTACCGCAATGTGAACGTGACCATCTGCCGGGACGGCAGCGGCGGGTGCGGGGACCTGGACGCTAGGGGGAGCCACGATCGTCGGTACGCGGGAAAACTGCTCGGCGATTCGACGGCGTTTCGGAGTGCGGTGACTGTGTCGTGGAACGGCGGCGAATGCAAACCGTCGACGAGGGTGTGATGAAAGAAATGATATAAGATTGGATGAAACGTTTTATGGAACATTGAGTGAAACACTGGTGTTGTTACCTGTGACGCCAGTTGTTCATATTTTTTGGCGTTTTGTACGCAACAATTGCTGTGTCTTGATTGGTGTCCTCGGGTTTTCAGACAAAAAAAGGCATCCTGGGACGGATTTCTCGACGAATCTTCGGCGTGAAGAAAAATCTTCGGCGCACTGTGATTGGCTGATTTGGTGACGTTTCGCTTTCGAAGTTGCGAAACGTCACCAAATCAGCCAATCACAGGGCGCCGAAGATTCGCCGGGAAACATTACCCAGAAATATAATATCTATTTCAGTCTAGAATGAAACTAACTTTTCAGAGAAGAATATGCGTGAGACAAGTCTTGACTTGTCTCATTCCTGCTTTATTCCGATGTATCGTGCAGTGTGGAGTTTCTTAGTGTGGCTTCTTCAAAAATAATTCGAAAGTTTTTACTTTTGTAAGACTGGTTCGATTGATTACTGAAGTGCGTGAAAATTTGAGTGTCTTTTTCGTCGAACACACTTTGGTATTTCAGACAACAGGTCAATTTCATTTCAGGACGCCACGTATGTCTCAAAATTCTAGGTCCGCATTTTAGACGCCGTCTTTTTGGAGCGTGGTCAGCTCTCTCCGGTGTAATCGAGACAGATGTTTTTATTATTATTGGTCGGTGGAACCTGAGCCACCACTGTCTTGTCCGCCGTTTCTGTATTACGAGTCTTTCGAATGTCCCTCCGGTACACATGATTTTAATTGGATTGATTTGAAGATGTTGACCACGGGTGCAATTCTCTGCCATCCTCATCGATAGTGTAACCCTTCCTTTGACGAGTGTGTACCGGAAGTCCACGAACCGATTTACAAAGACGATCGCTCTCTAAGACGATCGCTCTCTAAACTTTAGACTGAAAATGTCTGAAGCCCAACAATAGTGATTTATTTTATTAGACCATCATTTCAGCAACAGGACAACCTGTTAAGATTATTTCGAAATTCGTTAATTGCTATAGTGTTTAGATTATTACACTTAAATACATTTAATCAAGGCAAATGGTTATCAGTGATTGTTGCGCGAGTACCTTTATTCGCACCGTTCAATCGATTTTTTATCGCAATTTTTTTGTACGTTGGACTCTTAAGTATTTCGGTGAAGATGTTAGACAGAAACTATAAATATAATCTTAAGATTTTGTTTGTGCGTGTGGCAACTGCAGATTGGTGATTATTCGTGCAATGCTGGCCTCTTGCAGCAAGCGACGTTCCTCTTCCTGAAAACGCTTCCAAGATGGCAGCTGCAACGCTGCAACAATCGCAGGTGGACACATTTTATGTTGACACCGTTCTCGGGTGTCGTTTAAACCAGTGACTTCTTTTTATCGTACGATAACAAATTTGGAAACGTATGTGTAAATATTGTAAATAATAGCTCTTTTTATCATTTTTTATTATTATTATTATTTCGAGAAGTCAGTCTGAACGCCGGTGGCGAGAGCTGTGAAATATATTCGTGTTTGATCCGATGCGGTTGGGACAAATGATAAAATTCCTACGTCTTACCAATAGATCTTACTCGTTAGATCAATTTTAAACTCTTTTTGTGTCGGATACAGTATATATTGTGCTCCGACAGGGAGTCAGTTCAATTGTTCCATATTTTCTTACAGAGCTATCTCAAGAGTGCTAAATGTCTTATTAAATTTTTCGTGGCCTGTTCAGGCAGCTTGTACCTTCACAACATAAATCCTAATCAAAATTGAAGGAAACTTATGATTTTTTTTACACCTGAACCGTCCTGGTTTCATCAATAGAATAATTCTGAAATTCAAGAACAATACAAGTCATGGTTGGAATTTGAATTATATTGACTATAATAGTTCGTAGTTTATTGCTGTTTTAAATGGCTTGAGTTCTATGTATAAAAATGGGACCATCAACAACATATTTACCTGCACAAGGATGTTTGTCAAAAGCTTAGGTAGAACAATGAACTCTTGTAATATTAAGCATCTGCTGACCATTAATTTATTAATTAATTAATTATCGCTAGCTTCATTATTTATAGAAATGAGTTTGTGAACATTTACGTAGTCCTCAAATGGGCAACGAGCCTTTTTTTAAATACTTATTCTGCCTCTTGATGATGATTGCTGTGGCCGAACTGTTGGTCAATTATATAAATATATTATATATTGTTGTAAAGAAAAATATTCCTCAGAAAATGTTATTTATTCATTTAAATAAATATGTGATCAGATTTTACATTCGCTGTTTTCCGTGTATTTTATTCGAACTGTTTCAATGTAATAATAGTTTGGTATTCCTATAGCGAGTAGTAAGCGTGGTTTACACACGATCCAGTGGCTCCATGGATCTATCAATTCGGAGTAGATTCGTTTAAACGGAAGAGCTTCGTGAAAAACGCGATCTAAGATTAAGGTTCCGGCGATATTTCACAAATTATTTGCAGACATCTGGTGATATTCGATAATTTTTTCAAAGTTTAACAGGAGGTAAATATTCGTCATTTAAATTTGACTCAAAATCAAATTACGTCATATGCGCATGCGCACAATCCCCAATTCCACTCATTCTGTTTTGTGCGCATGCGCAGATGACGTAATTTGATTTAGAGAAGTAACCTTAAAAGACAAAAATGTACCACCTGAATCCACATTTTGGTCTTTCAAATCAGATTCTCATCCTCAAATTACGTCATCTGTGCATGCGCGCATTGGGGATTGTGTGCATGCGCAGATGACGTAATTTGATTTTGAGTCAAATTTAAATGACGAAAATTTACCACTGGATACGGTAATGGCACAATTTTTAATTATAAGAAAAAATAATATTTGCAAATTAAGCAAAGTCAATCCTTTCTTGAGGATTGGTCTTAATAAATTATTTTTGTTGCCAGTGCTAGGAATAATTTAAATTGTGCATATTTCAAGTTATTATCTTGAAGTTGTGGATAGGGTAGTGGTATAGTATTTGGGTTTGGGTGTGAGGGGTCCCGGGTTCAAGTCCAATTACGTAGTAGAATTTTTTGTTCTTCACGAATCAATATGAGAATTTTATATGCATTTTGAGCTTTTTCAAAGAATTAATAGCGCGTTAACTAAAATAATCCGTTGTTTGTTTTGATTACCAACAATCTTCAGAGATCTCGTCCAATGTGTAAACGAACCCCTATAATCGTGATCGCGCTAACACAGGTAAATGAAATTCTAAAATGGCGTCTTGCAGTGTTTTCGTAAGTCAATGTGAAAATCGCGAATTTCTTTATTTTTCTCAGGATTTTCTAGATATTTGAGTCGGTGATATTTGCCGTTTTTGTTCGCGGGTCGTCTTGGTGCGAATCAATTGTGTCCGGGCGGAATAAGTTGCAGTGAAACGTAAAACTGGCATCAACTTGATGAAGGTTAGGCCTAAACGCTTGACCCCCCGCTTGACAAATTGTGATAGTCCGATATTTCTGGAAGTGTGCTGAGCCCGACCCTGAATTTGAATCTCCAGGTATGTTTTTGTGTGAGCCACACATTTGCTCTAGCCGCCATATGGTTATTATATTAATTACACATACAGTAAGTAGATTTTGATATAAGTAAGCTACATGTACACGAGTACATGTACTCATGTAGCAGCGTAGCGTTAACAGCGTTTCCGACGTAAAACAACTTGTATTTTAGTTTGGTTTAAATAGATTAATACCAAAACTCAATGACATTACTCGACCCAACTTGGGTTACTACCGTGGGTAAAAAATCTCAGCTAATTTGATAAAACATATATAAATAAACTAAGTTGCATAAGTAAACGCTTTTAAGTAACTCCAAATTTAGGTGAGCTGTTAATTAACGTAGGAGGTAATCTAACTGAACACGAAAATCTGTGTTTTTTGGCACAAGAATTCCGTTTTAATGAACTTGTTCTCTTGTTTACAGATTCTGCGTTTCCGTACTCAACAACTCCCACTCACTTTCAATTCCAAATCATCCAGGTAAGCTTCAACAGAATAGGCCGAAATTCTGACCTCTTATTTTTTACAGACGAAGAAATATGTTTTTGAAAATGAATCTGAATTGACTGACGCTCTTTGGACCAACTACAGTCTGTACTGCAATCATGTATGCGCATATTTACCAAACAAGAGTGTATATTGAGGTATATTCAATGTGAGAGATTGCCTTTTTATTTTTTAGAAAGACGAGCCAAATATTTAAGTTGTAACAGCTGTTCGGGGAAAATGCATTCTCAGGGGTCATCCCAGTAAATAACACGCGGCCACGAACAAACCAAAAAAATCTTTCTGAACCATCAGAAAATTCTGATCTGATATCACTCGATAATGGAGCATTTTAAAATCAATTGTTTGACTCATTACCATAATCGAGTTCAATATTGAGCAGCAAGTCAGCAACGGAACTGGCATTTCCAGTAAATTCAATCTGTTGTCGTTGTTAATATGGTTGTCTGTTAAAAAAAAATTTAGAATTTGCACATTGAATACACCTCATACTTATATTTATTAGTTTTCGGTTGCATTCGACTTTCTCTCGACTCGTCAGCTGGAAGCTACAGTCATTTGGCGAGTTGAGTTCGCTCTATGAAACCGAATCCTGACCATTCTTTTTGTTGATGTTGGTGCGTTCTCGAACTGCTCACCTTACACCTTGCATTAATAATTTTTGGTCATTCAACATTGATATATTTAAATCTGATCAAACTTTATTTTTAATTCAACTGTGGCGAATATTTCGCCACAATTTCTGTAGTTTCACCGAGAGTCCGCGCCTGATGCATTCTGAATTAAAGATTCAACTAGAATGAATTAATTAATTGCTTAATTATTAAAGTTTCTTTCCCATAAATTGAGACTTTCCAACCAAGTCTGACTACAACAGACACACCATGAAAGTATATTGCACTGGTCACTGGGCAATTCTGATTCAGTTTCAGTCACTCTGCCGCTTTAAGCGCTGGTTGACTGATCGATACATTTATTTTCCAGTGGCATAAATGCATTCGAGGACGCACTATTACATGAGCGTTTGAAGCGCCGATGTCGATGACTACGACAGATTTTGAAAGTCGATTCAAATGTCAAGCCGTTGGAATCACAACTTTAATCGTGCGCTCAGCCAATAATGTAGAAGGTTTAGCGTACAAGAGTTCAATTTGTTAGCATTGAGGACTTCCTGTAACATGTTTGTCTAATTTAAACGCAATTTTGTGTTTCTGTGGGCTGGTGGCATAACTTTTTTCTAGAAATTTATCTAAGTGGCATGTTTGTTGGAGTTCATTCAATCAAACGTTCAAAATTAATGGTGTATTCCGGTACCCCGAGCCAACGCAGGGATTTTGTGATTTTGATTATATAGAGCGATTCCAGAGACTTAACATTTGAATAGAAGAGTTGCTTTCAAACATCGCGCCGTATTCATCGGCAAGCGGACAGGTGAACAGTTAACTTTTGTCTGTTAATTTTGTCATTTGAGTCGTCGCGCAATTTGATTCGTTGAGTAAAAGTGGAGGAGGGGTAGATTTAGCCCTTCTCCACTTAAATTGTTTTAAGTGTTTGCTCAAAATGGCAAGCAAGGACGGCCGCTCAACGAATCATTTTGCGCCAATTTATGTGACTGTTTCCAGATCGATTCTGGATTTTCTCAAACTAGAAAGAGATAACAATTTTAAAGTTTTCGACTTAGGGCAGTTTTTTTAGGCTTGGGGGGCCGATTTTGGCCCGTTTAAGGACATTTGTTCTTTCCCAGAATTCCATTTAAAAGTTTTTCACCCCATGAGATTAAAATTTAAAAAACAAAGAACGAATTTTTTTTTTAAAGTACACATCCGAATGAAATATAACTGAACACACATGTACCGAATAATTTTATTTGAAATAAAGCGTACAAGATACATTTTCACTCGCAACATCCTGGAGAAATTAGATTCACTTCAGACCTATTAAATCAGAAACACTAAATTCACAAGCAGCAGAAAAATATAAATTATCAACTTCTGTTCACATGGAGCCCTGCGCAACATTTTAAGTAAACATTTATTCGGTCACAAACTAGTTACAAATTACCCCTGCAGATAACTTATAATTTTGAAGTGCATGACACTGTTGAAAACTGCAAGTAATAAAAGTGCAAAAAGTGAAGACAAACTGGTTCTCATAATTTGATATGCCGCTGTATTTGTTGACATTTCTCATCCACAATTCTCGGCAGAAAAGCTGGAGCAAAATCTGAAACAAGAAAGATACACAATTATAAATAAATCGATAACAACCGGTATTCCACAGCTTAAATTTAACTAAATAGAAAATGGGGCTAGCCTTATTTTCTAACCAGATATCGTGCTTCGGCATCATTTTATTTAAATTTAACTAGTTTAACCTGAACATGTATCACCAGCGCAACATTATATTTTATTTTTTCCCACCATAATTGTCTGCGAACATTTCTTTTTTTTTCATCTGTCCACATTCACGTTTAACATTGTCTCTGCGACTTGTTACTATTTTGGATTGTACGAAAACAACTTCGAATAACGAAATGATTGATTAAGATTGATTTCGCATTGTGCCAAAATAATGTTAATGTATTCATTATTTTTTTAAAAATTTATTATTGCGTCACCCATGCTCTAATTATGAAATCTAAAACTGTCTACATATATTTATTTATTGTTCACCTGGTGTCGAATCAAACATTGTAATTGCCACTTGTGGAGTCCCCATATATTTTTTACACAATGGGGCCCTTAATCATCGCGTCAACACTTCCCTCGTGTGCTTGCTTTCATGGTATTGTTTTGTATTTTAACGCAGTTAGTAAAATAAAATAAAAAAATAAAAAAACATGGTAGGAGTTTTAAAACTTAAATTTTGCCATTTCTCGTTGTTTGATAAAAGTAAAATTTCGCTTGAAAATCAGTCCCAAAGCTAAAGAGCAAGTCATAAAATCTGATAAAGGTTAAAACAAATATAGCAGACACTCTCAATTCATATACAGAAAGTTATTTCTACAAATTTCCCCCCAAAGCTACATTAACAAAGACAACAAATTATTTAACTTCCGATTACATGGCGAACAATTTGATAAAGGACGTAAACACAACTGGAAAATCAACCAGTTTCGCAAACGGCAAATGCAAAGTTGCAAATAAAATTCGCTTGCAATTTTACCAATTCACAATATAAAAAATTAAGAGGCGGACGCCGGGGATGTGATAACACGAGAAAAAAGGGGGGATTGATAGACAACAATCCAAAACGGCGACAAGTACGAATCGAGAAACTACACTTTATTTTGTATAATTTTCCCACCAATATATACATTAATTCGTTAACTATAAATTCCATGTAATTGCCGTAGTACCAGTTATAAACATTTTGTTTATCATTTTCTTTTTTCGATTCGTACTTGTCGCCGTTTTGGATTGTTGTCAATCATGATATCCCCCATTTTTTCTCGTTACCAATTCAATTGTTCGACCAAAATTTTTAAAATTATTTATGCGCACTCAGAAAACTCATAATTTAGTTACATTTTGCTAAGATATGAAACGTGTGCGTAAGGATAATTTTACAAAAAATTGTCCGAGCTTTAAATACATTACCGATGAAGACTGCCTAGAGGCGGGGAAACCGGCGGAGCTCTCTGGGGATCCACGAGTTGCGGTGATGGTATTCGATACAATTGAATCCGCGAAAATCAAATACATACACCATCCATGAATCGTGTATCTGTTGCTGCTCATCCACATAAAATACCATTCGATGCAAAACGAAAATCGCTAAAATTGATTGTTCACCGAGTTTGGAGTTCGAATTCTGTAGGCTTTCAGCACACCGCCAAAAAATGAAATTTTTTTTTTAACAGACAATAGAAAATTTTGGAGACACCTCGCCAAATGCAACCGTCTGCAGAGAAATCGAGTAGAGAAGTGCTGTGGAATTGTGGAATTGTCGCCGGTGAATTTCTCTCCGATGGCCTCGGCTAATTAATTAATGCACCGCCACGTGACTCTCTACGACACTCGCTGATTGCTCATCGACCTGGCACAGAGGGGAGGAAGTTGGACAACGTCTTTGCTAAACTGCAATTACCAGTAAAAAGTCAGTTGCCTGCCAAGCTAACAAACTATCTAACAACCAAATATGTGTTAATAACAACCATGTACGAGACAAGATATTCACATGAATGCACACATTGTATAGAGAACAACTTTAAATTTTCCGTCAACGAGTTTATCCCAGTGGGTGGACCCCGAAGGTCTAACTGCCCTTTTAGAATTTTAATCCAATCAACTGTAGTCAATCGCACTACTGGCGTTATGTACCCCTCATATTGTTTCTTAGGCACTATGCGAGGGCCACGTCCAATACCCCGGGATCGAAATTTTTAAGAGCCCGTACTGGGAATCAAACCCGGGACCGCCGAGCCGTACAATGATACTCTACTGGTTGCGTTATCAAATTTAGTCTACTTTTTATTTGTAATACATAAAATAGGTGAGAATTCATGTCAACCGTGTATTTGAAAGACGAGCGAGGCACTCAAAAAGTGCTAACATTTTAAAGATGCAGATGACCTCTTTGGCTTGGGTCAATGCTGGTGCCTTTAAATATTTGGTCCAAAAATATTGAAATCGGGTGATTCGGCAAGTGAAAAGTTTTCATTAAATATAATGATTGTTTTTACTTACTGCACAAAAAGGTGAAATTTAAGTTTCACTCGCTAAATATCTACACGATAAATCTTTCGATGGAGGTGCGAATTTTTGATGCAAGCCAAGTTCGAAACTTGGCTTGCGTCAAAGTCACATCCAAAAGTTTTTTTTAAAAAAAAGTCCATCTCTCCACCCATGTTAAAACGATTAATGCCACAGTTTAATCAAAGTTAACCTAAAGTGGACAAAATTACAATTAATATTACAGGAACCATATGTTGTCGGCTCTCGAATCCACCGCATCAACAAGACACATTTTCAACTGCGACTAAAGGACTAAACTTCCATCCTCGCCTACAGAAACAGAAGGTATTAATACAATAACTAATCAAGAGTAGTAGAAAACGCCGATATATTCAAAACGAGATAGGGGTGAATGGAAAGCTGGGTACGGTTTCCCGACGAAAAATCTTCGTCGCCCTGTGATTGGCTGATTTGGTGACGTTTTGCGTTCGAAGTTGCGAAACGTCACCAAATCAGCCAATCACAGGGCGACTAAGATTCGTGGGGAAACCATACCCTGGACGCTAAACCGAAAAGGCGATAAGAGCTGGCAGAACTCTTCTAATATAATAATAGTAAACTATTATTTAAAAT
>JAQGBY010004883.1:0-15680 GCA_034698785.1 Mycogona germanica | reverse complement strand
AGTGCTAGATCTATCCTAGCCCCATTTTCTATTTAACCAGATATCTGACTCGGCGTGCTTCGGCACCATTTTATTTATCTCCATCAATCTGATTAAAACCCTTTCATTACAAGAGTGTATCAGACTCCAAACAAAACAGCAGTTCTCTGAAACCAAACGTCCAGTTGTCTGTAGTCGTGTAGTCTGCGCTTCAGAGAGCTCGAATCAGCAAAGTGAAGGATCTCGAGAACGGAAATCCTAATTATTACTTCGGGATTACGGCACCTGGGTTAAAATAAAAAAATACCACGAAAAAAGCAAAGTCGAAACAAATTTTCACTGTCCCAACAATAAACTAAAAACAAATACAAAAATTAAAAGCTCGCAACCTTTGACAAGATGACGAATATTTTGCTCCCAGGCCTCACAAATAATTCACCATAGTGATTAATTAAAAATGTTCGAAAATTGTGGACGCGCCTCTGGAGACGGCCGAACGTTGGTGTACAAGGTTAGTGATTAACTGAACGCGTCGATCCTATTGGACTACACACACAAACACGACGATCAGGCGCCAGTTCGGCGGGTTGAGAGAATCGAAGGGGAGGGGAGGGGTTGCGCCATCGATCGCAAATCCATCTCACAATCCACCTCCCGCTCTCCCTCCTCAACTCCCCCACCCCCGCCCATCTCCGGTTCCCGATATTCCATTGGCTCGATGATACAGAACTGTGACAGGGGAAAAGGAGAAAAGGCGGGGTTGGGGTGCCGAGGGGATGGTATTCAGTGCACCTCCCCCCCCCACCAACGATCCCCAACTTGGGGGTGTTGGTGGCAGCCAAGGAAACAACCCACAACCTCCAGCATCTCTCCAACAAACAGAGGTGACCCCATATAACACCGATATATATACAAGATTCTGTTTACCCAACCCCCCATCTCGCACCACCACCACCTTCTCCACTCGCGCAGCCATTAGATCCACCGTGAGAAGAACAATGTGACCTCGATCCTCGTCAACACCCTCTAGTTTAAAAACAGACGAGGGACGAAGGGTGATTGGGAGCGCAGAGGGGGTGGCGGAGTTCACACATTCACCATCCACCATCCACTGAACGCCTTTTCCTAACGGGCTAACACAGTGGATGATCCGCGTTTCGCAAAAATAAATGAGCCGAATACGAAACAATATTTCGATTATCGGTGGAGCGTTCGCCTACGATCAAACTGAAATCATATCTGCGTACAAGTGAAATACGTAAGCACAGTCTCAACAGAGCTCCTAACTCGAAAAGAAGCGGAACTACTACTGGAACTGAAACATCTACTGGAAATCTACTGGCCACCATGAGAAGCTTCGCATATTCGTTTCCCGTTGATGGCAACTCCCAAAATTAAGCACTACAGGATATTTGAATATATATAATTTGGTGATCCAGCACTAATTCAGATCGGGATCGACTAAGCGACATCTCGTTCCGTGATTGCAACTCGGTGTAGCGAATGAGTTTTCTGAGATTTGAAACCGGGTCTTTCGGACTCAACAGGCCAGCCATGATCAGATCCACACCGAGACCGGTTGAAAGCGCCATCTGCAGCGGTAACATGCACAAATTGGACCAAACTATCCTTCGTAAAAAACGGCCTTCGCCAACGGACAACAGATTCTATTTGTCATGTGCAGGGGGTTGACTCACTGGAACAAAACTGAATTCAGTTAGCCCCCACCGACCTAATACCAAAAAAACGAACAACCCATCTCCTCAATCATCATCATCATCATCATCGCCATTCTTTTTTAATATAGAAAAATGGTTGGTGGCGCCTTCGGTGGACCCGCGGGGAACTAGAGGGGTTGAGGGATGAGTTCTGGAAGAGGTGTGGGAACGGTCTGGCGTCGTAACAGCTGAGTCCATAGAAAAGATGGCGAGAGAAACGGGGCGTGGCGACATTATCCCGCCACCACCCACATACATGCGATGGTAACGGGGCGCCTGGCTAAGAAGATTAACGTTAATATTTTATCATAAAAACCCATCGCATCTTATCTAGAGCTTCGCATTAGTGTTCTCGTGGAGTGCGAGAAAAAACTCTTTACTTTTTTTTAATGGGAGATATTTCGAGAACGCCTATTTAACATCCCGTTGTTATTCGCGCCTCGAATTACCCCTAGATGGCGCTGCAGGCGACAAAACCTTTGGCTGAAGGCTTTCGACTTTCGTTTGAATTTCTGTCTCCGCACAACAAAATAGCGACACTCTTAATATTGATTCAACCGGAATATCAAGGGACTAAAATGCCCTTGCCCACATGAAGTCACCACCAGCGGCTACAATGGCCAAATGGTCCGGATCGTATAGAAGTGCAAACTGCTCATATAATCCTATACACGGTGGGTGCTGGTTCTAATCCCCCTGGAGGTTTAGAAATTTATTTAAACTTTCCCACACTGGCTTAAACGGTAGTAACGGTCCAATCTGACTAATACTCCGTATTATTTAAATAAAAAGATTTTGAGATAACGAGGGGTGGCTGCTAGATAGAGCTATTTTTCGATCAGGCAAATAAAGGGTCTGAAGAGGAGAAACGGCTGGTGTTCTCAGAGGAATCGCTGCGACACGGACGGGTGCATATAAAATAAATCAACCTTATCTGGCTAAGCCGCCGTGATGCGTCTCGGACAGTATTAAGTGGCACCCTCCCCACTTCCTGAGCTCCAGTTTTCAATTTCGTTCGACTTTTCGCCGAAATTCGTTTGATACGTCCACCATGTGATGCTTCGTCTACGTCGCCGTAATACGGAAATGTCACGACATTCATGGCCGAGATGGGCAAACGGGTTGCGAATGAAATTAGAAAGTTAAATTTGTAAAGTACACTGGTGAACCTGCATGGGGTATACTATACATGAGAACGCATTAAAGAAAGCGGATAACACAAGAAACCCCTTGTAATAGAACGACACTAGGAAAATTAAAAAAGTTTTAGCCTCCAGTACAGGTAACAACGAAGAACGCGTCAAAACGACGCCATTACGTTTTCCTGACAGATCTCAACGCTAACAAATATTACTTCTGCGCTCTAGACCACCCACCTAAGGTCAATCCCATATTGGACAACCACCTATCAACCTAGTATATGTCGTACACTGTATATATTTTCAAGATCACTTTACCTTCAAGCCCTGCCTGGTAAGAATAAGGTGTAGCCGCACACAAGTGAGGAAAGGAATACCATATAGGGAGATGGAGGGGAGTGAAAAGGAAAAGAACGCCCCGATGATTTATAGCGGCGAGCAGGATTAGGCATATCAGCCAATTACGACAAAAGGTAATCCCGTTTGTTGTAGCTGGCACAACGACTACTACTTCAGTGGCTGCGGTGATGGTGGTGGTGGCGGCTAGTCAACACTCGCTATGTAGGTATTTAGTTGGGGAACCCGGTGGAACGGAGCGACAAGATGTCGGTTCTTGTCGCGGTGTTTCGAAAACCCGTCGGAGCGAGTTCCAAAGAAAACAAC
The DNA here is from genome assembly GCA_034698785.1 of Mycogona germanica. NCBI lineage: Eukaryota > Metazoa > Arthropoda > Diplopoda > Chordeumatida > Chordeumatidae > Mycogona > Mycogona germanica. Next base: position 12,181 of record JAQGBY010004883.1, on the reverse strand, counting down.
AACAAATCCAGTGGTCGACGTTGTCGCATCAGCTAATGTACACAGAAAGACAGTGCCCACTTAAATATAAAATTGGTTCGCTTAATTTGAAAACTCAATTTTACTTTCGATTTGAACGTACGTAATTTTGAAGAGGTGTTGTGCTTAAAACAGTTTACATTTAAGGCGCGAAAAATTATTGACATTGAAATAACACTAAATTAAAAACTAAAGCACATTAAAGTTGCGCTTTTGTTTTGTTTCAGTCGCCACGATCTGCAGTGTGAATTCCAAACACTGCATCACATTTCATTCTAAAATTAAGACACGATGTCATGTTGATGTCAATTATTTTTGTAGAGGTCGCCACAAAACGAATTAAAGAAGTAAGCACACATCATGCTTTTTTTTCTTCAATTCACTGAAGTGTATAACAAAACATGAAGATTATGTACCCCTCTCAGTGCTTAGGCACTATGTGAGAGGCACATTTTCACCAGAACCCCGGAATCGAATAATCGAGAGCCCGCACCGGGAATCGAACCCGGGACCGCCGAACCACAGTCCGTCGCTTAACCAACTGCGCTACGACGAGTCGTACAAGCGCTTAGACATTCAAAGTCAACACCATTTTCAGTGTGCATTCGACCTATTGGAAAACGCCTATCCTGGGTCTTTAATCCATCCTGCACTTCCATCATCACCAACATCCACAACTCAAGGCGTCGCAGTCAGAAGTTTTGACAAGAGCCACGTAGCACGTCTGCGTGCGGGCAAAAGTCAGCCCCGTATCCTGAACCAATCTCCGACGTCAGAAAGGTTGGCATTCCCCTCGCCCATTTAAGCGGCTTAGCGAAGCGCACGGACCGGAAGACTGATCGTATGCGTACGCAACTACCACCACCACTACTACCCAATTTTCTCTAGCGTCTAGATACTCACGCCACCTCGCCAACGTCATAAACACTACACGGCAACCAGAGACCCACAACAGCCACTAAGCCCAAGCAGATCACATTCCGATGATATCTTTTCTTCATCTTCACAACTATAGCGCAACTACATATCTCTACTATGTGAGGGGTACACTTTTTTTTACCAGTACAGGTACACTATTCCTGATTCAACCCCGGGACCGTCGCACCACAAATAATCATTCCCTTTTTTGTAAGGAAGAAAGGTGGATGTGCATTCCACTGCACACTAGTGGTGTCAATTTGATTTTTTATAAATCGAATTCACAGCCGACGGGACTACGAGTGAGTCACCATAGACGATACAAATTTTATAACTTGAGCCTCATCGAGTCTGCCAAAATGTTCACAGCCTAGTCATAATCGTATGTTCGCCTAAAGAGCGGACCTTGATAGGTTCGAACCCTCGACACTGGTTCATAGGCAGACGCTTTATCGATTACAGGTCAACAGGAGTGGACAAGTCTTTGTGCAAGAATTAAAAGAAAACACCGAAGCAAGTGACCAGGCAACGCTTCGGTTTTGCTAGTGGTTGGCAACCAGCGATTTGCGCATTATACTCGTTATCTTAGTGAAGTGCGGTGAAGAATAGCTTATGCCCGGCAACAGATCCCGGAATTCTTGGAACGACAGAAAAATTCCTACAGGCGCTGTCCTTCGGAACGGAAATAAAGTCTTGGGGCTCGTGCCTTACGATATCAGCCAGTACACGATATACAGTAAATTCCAAACTAGGCCTAAAGCTTATGCTAGGTAAAACTACCAGGTTGCTCCCTAGTAAGCCCTCTTAACAAACAAACCAACCAAAATATCAGTAATTGACTCATGATGTCTCCCTGTGTTAAACAGGGAGAGGGTCAGTCTCGTCCTTTGGACACTTTCTGAAAAAGATAGCGCCATCTGTTGGGCAGAATTGGGTGAAATGTTTATCGAATGTCACAAAAATGGACTAATTCAAAGTCGCAGGTGATTTCCTAGAAAATAAACCTTTCCACGTATCATCTGATTCGACCAATAATTAGGTTATCATTAATTTGAGTCAAAGTAAAACTAAAATTTTAAAAGCAACGGAAATTGTAATAGAATGACGTCACTAAAATGGATATTTACTCTTTACATCTGCTATAAAGGTTCAAAAATAATTCAACGAACCACGCGAATAGTGACTGATGTAAGGAAACTCCGCCGTTACCTCCAATATTGCAAATTGTAAAGCAGTAGTGTGTTGTGGGATTGCCTTTATCACGGGGCAGCAATGTATTTACAATTGGAGCGATCGTTCGCTGTAACATAAAGAAACTCCGCCGTTACCGCCAATATTGCAAATTGTATAGCAGTGGTGTGTTGTGTGATTGCCTTATCACGGGGCAGCAATGTATTTACAATGGGAGCGATCGTTCGCTGTACTATTATGCAATATAACTCAATGTTGGAACAGACTGGAATGGCAAAGTGTATTGCAGAGGAGGTTGCCTTGCTTGGAACGGAGCAGCAACGGCCTAAAAAGATAGTGAGTAAATGTAAAATTGAGGCGCGAAGTCATTAATGCGAATTAGGGATAGACACGGATATTTTTATTCCGACTAACTTTGCCTGACATTGAGCATTCCCAACTGTAAAACCATAAAATTGCTAAACAAACTTCTCAATGCATTAGTTCAAATTTGTGGTCAAAAGTCTGGCAACACTAAGCTAGCAGAGCGCACAGGCAATTTGATTCAATTTGTCACCGGTAGCGCTCTCAAGTTTCATTTCAGACCTTACAGTTCGTTGGTAAACGAATTGGAAGAGCAAATACAGCTGAACAGAGGAAACAAGATAACACATCAAGTGATTAAAACCGGCCACGTTAGTCCTGTTGTTGTACCAAGCCGCAGTGCCAACACAAATTAGTTTCAATTTTGCTACAACTGGAAATGGCGAAGCTCGACTACCAGTCCTACAACGAAAACAGCATAAGCAGTTAAATTATATTTCGGACAGTTATTAAAAAATTCCCTCACACCTGGGTTCAGGGTGTTCAGCTAGACCTCGAGCAATATAATCACATCTGAGCCTGTGGCACATTGCGCCAAGTCTTTCTATCGAGAAAATGCCAGGCATTGGAAACAAAATATAGGCAACCGGAGACAAAGCGGAGAAAAAACACTAAAAAATAAGAAGAGAATTAACGCCGCCGACTGCAATAACGAATGGGGGGGGCATTAATTCACGTCTCGATTTTGGCATGAGTTATCGGTCGGTGTGAACGCGCAATTAGAGAATAATCTGCGGAAGAGCGATAACAAATAACGTCTAGTAAGTGAAGTTGACGGCACCCAAAGAACTGAAATACCTAGAAGTAGCTGCACCTAGTGAGAAGGCCCGAGAAATAACATAGTATGACGGATTCGTACCGTGTAATCGAGTACCGTGTAACCGTGTATTCGTACAGTCGGCTTTACCCTGAGGCGCACACCAAAAAACGTCTCTATCAGTGGACCATTAAGAGTGCTGGATGACACTAAAAATAAAGCAAAACAAACAATAAAACTGAAAAATAATTCCAAACCCGACATCCTAACATTGGCAAAGGCAGTGAATGTTAAATAATTTTGAACTCATCAATTTTTAGTCGAACCAGAATTCGAACGAAGAGTCAAAAGAACACAATCTGGCACCTTCGGGTAACGACAGATGAACGTTCATCTATTGATTAAACGAGACGTCAATAGCGATAACAAGCCGGGGGAAAATCCGATTCCACAGTTGCAACAACAGAAGTGCGCTCGCCCTCATTTCGCAGATGACATAAGTTAAGCTGCAAAAAGTAAGAAAGAGGGAGGCAATTTACAAATTAGATAAACTTTGTTCTTAAGAATTGCCGACGACGGCATAGCGGCCAATTTACAGCAGCAGCGCCCACAGCTGCGCCTCCATTATTTCTCGTGGCTCCTCCAGACTACACCACTTTCACCACCCCCTCCCCAACATCCCCTTCCTTCTCCTCCCGACCCCCGGCCGCCCACATCTCTCCAAACTGCTTCCACCTCACCTTAAAACTTCCCGATTTTGCTCATAATTGGCACAAGGTGGGTTACGGCGCCTCGATCGCGGTGAAGTAGCGCCACGAGCGGCAACACACGATAAAGAGGGAGAGGGGATCAATTCTCGTCACTGTCAAATTCTACAACGGCACTTACTCTTCGCGTCTGACCCAAACGAGATATATTTTGCTTCTATTTGTAGATTTGAGTAGGAAACCAGCTTCTCTGGTGAAACTAAATAGTCACTACTAACTATCTTACTAAAACGTTTTCCCCACTAACACAAACCACTAGTTTATCTAAAGTGTTTTCACCCAACTAGCCGATCTGAGGCACTTTCTAGATGATGAATTCATTGAAGTGACGGATCACAACAGGAAGATTATGTACCCCTCCGTGCTTAGGCACTTTGTGAGAGGCACATTTTCACCAGTACCCCGGCCAGAGCCGCGCCGGGAATCGAACCCGGGACCGCCGAACCACAGTCAGTCGCTTAACCAACTGCGCCACACTGCTGCAGCTGCACTTTCGCCACCTGGGTAACGCCGGCTGAACCATGGACGGAGAGCAATTATTTTTCGTCCTTGTTTCAATCGGAACCAGTTCGCGAAAGTGCTGTACTAGTGCACTCCCGCTAACAAGTTCAATAATTTGTTCAACCTTCTAGATCCAGCTGAACGAAAGCGATTTCACCACCGCCACCCACCACCTTAAGCCGTTTCACAAATCTAATATATCCAGCCGGTATTGAATGATGAGCTGTCACGTCTAGTTCCTGAAAGCGCCGAGCCAAAGTGCTCCCACTAATCGAGAGCAGGTCGCCGTATGACGATCACGAACGGGACGTCCGTACGCGCGACTTTAAATGGCAAGCGGCAGCCTGACGCGATAATTAGAATTAATGGCGCCGGCACACACACATACACCGAGCGAGTGAGAGAGAGACCCATACGTGGCAAATCGGTTGGCCTTGTCACCGACCGAACTTCCGCCTCGTGTTCCTTAACCGCTCTCCTGACCAAGGAAAAAAAATCGCTTCATACGCCGCCAACATCCTCCTCCTCCTCCTCCCCACGCACACATACACGAAAACCCAAATACACCACCAACCACCACCATCACCAATCTTACAACCATTTCCTTCGGTCGTAGTGTCTTTAACAACCTGCTGGGGGCGGGAGGCGGACTCCACCCGTAATAATTGGTGGCCGCAACCATTGTGTGGCTCCAGTCTGTCCCGATCGTAATTTGCAAAGACCTTGGTGGTGGTGGTGGTGGTGGTGGTGGTATCGGTGGTAGCGGTATGGCCATATGAAGCCGTCCCAATAAGGTCCTGGTGTCGCGTTCAGACATTAGGCCGCTATCTTGACCATTATTAGACTGTAGGATACCACACAAGGGTCAGATTGGTTATACGGATTTAATTGGCGCAAAACATCTTTTATAAATCTGGAGTATCTCTTTGACCAGTATTTGTATCAGCAGAAATGGTCATTAAACAACTAGTTTTGACTCAATTAAACCTCGCTTAAACCTCGCAAAACCCCAATTTTTGTCACTTCTCGACGTATGTTCTCGCTTATTCAAAACCCGATATATTAGTGAAAACGCCTCGCATAGTACGGAAGCACAAAATGGAGATACAGACAATTAAACTAACAAAAAAGGAATGGTTTCCGTAATGCAGCCTTATAATTCGAAACCTTCATTGCCAGGACACACACTCGAATGATCAGTGCAACGTCAATTTCTACGCCCAAGATAATTTCATTGGATTGCAAATTATTATAGAGACCATTTCGCAACATAATTTTCCTCTCTCCCCCCCCCCCATATGAATCCATCATTTTGTAAAAGACCTAACCAACACGCAAGGAGTTTCAAATCCCCAAGCTCATCTGTTTGTCGAAAACAAAATGACGATTCCATGGAGCAAAACGAGAAGAGCTTCTTCTTGCAAATTTCCCTTTCAGCAAGTCACTCCTCCATAGATTGCCTACATAATCTGCGTTAATAACTCTGAAAATTTTGAAAAACGGACAATGGCAGGCGAGGCGTTTCAAAAATCGAGGAAAAAGTAGAAACAAAAACGACGAACGAGCGATTCGTGCATTAAATTGGTCGACTGAACTACAAGTATTTTAAACTAATTTTTTTAGTATCCCCCACCTGCACGACTTCGCCGTTCTTGTTTACGGCACAATAGACGCTTCACTTAATGGACTTCACAGATAAAACTTACAATTTCAATTCCATTCAAGAACAGCGACGTAAAAGCGCGCGAAATGACATCAGTCTTTCATACAATGACTGATCTCAACGGTAGAGAACAGGACTCTAGACTTTTTATTCCAATCAACTGTAGGCAACCGCACTACAGGCGTTAGTCCCCCTCATGGTGCTTTACTCACTATGCGAGGGGAACGACCAGTAACCCCGGGATCGAAATTCTCGAGAGCCCGCGCTGGGAATCGAACCCAATCCGCCGAGCCACAGTCGGTCGCTAAACCAACTGGGCTACGACGAGTCGTACAAACTTGGCACTCGTCATCTTCGTTGGTTCATTGCCGCGAACTAATATTCCAAAATGGCCGCCGATCGCGCGCAGCTAGCAGTCGGAGCAACCTAACCTCCCCACATTACATTGACTACATGTACAAGAACAGTAGTGGATTCACACAAAATGACCACAAACCAACTCGGACATCGCAACAAATTACGGCGGTCGAAAAGTTTTAACGGCCGGCGGCGACTCATCAGACCTACAGGTAACGGCCGCACTCTCCCTATTTTAGGGGGGGACGTAAACGGAACGAAAGCGCGCTGGCGGTGCTTAATGAAGCCGCCATTACGAGCCATAAAGGGGCCCAGCAGCCTCGCCTCATTCGGTTAGCCCTGCGGGGGAGGAGGGGAGTCGGCCTAATCAAAAAGAGAACCCGTTAATGAAATAGTAAATCGTGATCTAGGTGAAAGTGCGTGCGTGTGTGACGTGTACACAGTCAGACTAGTCGCCATAACCGCGCTGGAGCCTCTCTGGAATGGTTCGCGAGAGATATAAATGGATATACGGAGGCATAAGTGCTTTACGAATCAGGTGGTAGCACATTTCTGGCAGTCGCAATTTTGCCAGATGGCGCTGTAACCTTCCACCTTAACCCAAAGTGATGAGCAATAATTTTGGATTTCTTCATTTCTAAACTGAAACGGTCTAACATTATTCGACAGTTTTTTTAATTCGTTAGACTAGATTCGGTAGTCGTTTATCACTAGATGGAGCCATTTTAGACTCCCAGTTGTCCTGTTTAGTGAACAGGGCATTGACTAAAATTATTTTCAGAGATGGCACACTTTCGTACAAAACACATTATCGCTAGATGACGCACAATTTCCGTGTACCATTAACAAAGTCAGGTTGACAATTTTAAAATTCCGAATTTCATTCTAACGAAACGATTACGGTACAATATTTTTTTAATTTTCACGGGGTTTCAACCCACGGAAGCACACCGATGGTTTTGCTGACCCGTACGACCCGTCGTAGCGCAGTTGGTTAAGCGACGGACTGTGGTTCGGCGGTCCCGGGTTCGATTCCCGGCGCGGGCTTTGGCTCGGGGTCCTGGTGAAAATGTGCCTCTCACGTAGTGCCATGAAGTCGCGACTCTGCGACTGTCGCAGTCACATTTACGGTAATGCATTTACGGCGAACGAACAAGTCTTGTGGAGAGAAGAAGCGAATACGGAAGGCAACAACAAAAAATCAGGTGTAAAAAAAAGTGTCCACGCAGCAGCGAATACGAAAAAAAACCTCGTCAAGTTATGAGGGATGGGGATGGAGTGGGAAGAACAAAGGACGCTTGGAGCCAAGACAGTCGAGGTACTAATTTCGCCGTTAATTCATTATGCCTAACTAGATACATGAGCCGTTTAGGGTTTTGCATTACAAACGAAGCTCAGCGGGGGAGTGGGTGGGAGAGTAGGAACGGGGGAATGGGTAGATGTAAGTGATATTAGAGCTAGGGTTATGGGAGGTGGTGGTGGTGGTGGGAGGAATAAACGATGAAGTGATGCTCCGGCAAAGCGGGTATTATATAGTGTCCGTTGTCAGCTTTGTGTCAGCGGCATACAACGCCGGCTAGGAGCGCTCAGAGATTGGGCATCTTAATGGAAACTGGATATGGGGGATTACCGGGCTCCTAGGGGGGTCGCGTATGGTCAGCACCAGCCGCAGACAAAACATGGATCAATCTCCTGATTGTTAATCTCAACGAAAACATATTCCCATCTAAACAGGACGGTATGTTCAAAGAATCTCTCAAGAACATCTTTCTTAAATTTTGGAATTTTAAATTGTCAATACACGTAGTAGTGAACGGTCGATTAAGATTGGATAATATGCTCATGTAATTTAAGAAAGGGATACAATCGAAAATGTAAAAGAGGCTACAATTTAATAAATCAGCCGTGCGATAAACAATATTGCATTTCCGTAATGTAAAAGTTATTTGCGTGAATCGCGAATTTTTTCCGCCCTTGAAAAGTGATAGTCGTAACTGTTAAACCCCGATTGCAGTAACCTAATAACACAAAAAAACAAAACGATTTTTACGAAAGTGATATAAATGATCAAGGAATATTTCACAGAGAAAGCGATAATCTCCACAAATTGGCCCCTCCTCTGGTGGAGCAATGGCATTGATAACCGGGTCAAGAAAACTAAATCTGCGATATTTCAGCGTATATAAAATGCAAGATGTTAGTAGTTGGAACGTTACGAATGTTGGGTCGGGGTTGTCAGGAAAGAGGCGAAAAGGCAGAGAGAAAAGGGGAAGGTGGCGGCAACTCCCGTTTCGGAACAAGACGAAACTTCACCCGTTCGTTGTTGCTCCAGCGCAATCCTCTCCGATCCCCGTGTGATGGATGAGCGCAAAAAAGCAGTCGTCGGCGCCGTCGACGACGTGTGGAAGTAAAGTCGGCACACGCGTTCTCCTTCGTCGCATTTCCCCCCCGTCCGACCAAGAAAGTAGACGGTTAGATCCGGATAGAACCGAAACAAAACATCGTCTCAAGTGGAAATCTAATACATTTGTTATCACAGACAGGTCCCCAAGAAGTCGTCCAGCGCACGTTACTCCGATCTAGGTCTCCGATCGGTTTTAGATCGCCGATCCACTATAGCTGCACAGAGTCAACTGGATCTTAGAAACGCCCACCAGAGGGCACCAATAAATGCTGCACAGAGGCGAAAGAGCGAGACTAGCCATTGTTCGCACATGAGATTGTGGTGCTGTCCCGAAAATGGAATTTTAGTCTGCTTTGTTGTCGGCGCTAGTGGCGCTGTCACGAAGGGCCGAGAATGAGGCATTTTGGATTCGTAACGACCACGATTGTTGTAGGAAATTACCCGGTGAAACACTCAGGACCGTTTTCGACTTTTAAGAACCCTCTATTTACGAGCTTCGACCATAGGTTACCACTAATTCATGTTGAAAAATGACCAAATTATCAAAACAAAATTCATTTTTTTTAAAAGACTGTGATATGTTTTCGGACCATTTCGGGTGTCATTGTCCATCAAAACAACTTTCAATTTTAAGGACTTTCCAGAGCCATGTTCAGAATGTGGGATGTTGTCAAGATTTGACACAATTTCGATTCCAAACATGCAGGATCGATCCACCGAGTCACGCCAACAGCTTTTGGAAAATACCTTTCTACTTCCTTGGACGCATCTTCTCCCTAGTGACGACACCACATTTGCATCTGTTTGGTCTCCACCGCGCTTGTGGAGGAAGGTGGTGGTGGTGGTGGTGGTAGTGGTGGTGGAGGAGGAATTGGGAGGGGACAAGATAAGGAGAGAGGGTGAGGGTTGGAATGAATACGGGTCGCCCGGGGAACCCGCGCAAGGCCAACTCTTTGCCGGGTTGGTATGCCGGAGCGCTGTAGGGGGGCTAGAGGGGTCGTCAGCATATACACTGCGGATTAGGAGCGAATTTTAATGGAGCGTCAAGCGGTGGATCAGTAATTCTCGTTTTACATAGTCATCGTCTTCGAGATTGGTTTTCCGGTAATCCATGGAGGCCTTCTCCTCGGTCTCGTGAGATCCCCAGAGCGGGCGACAAGTCACCTAGCGGCCAGCTTATTTTTCAACACACCATTCTGCGCTGGCTTACATCCTTCCATTATCATTTGAAGGTGCCCGAATTCACTCCAGAGAATTTCACAAGAGGTTGAACATATATGTTAGGTAAACAATTGCATTTGGTCGATTGTGAAATTCGTCCCACAACGAACTTTGGTCATTATCCTCCTCAAATAGAAATCTGAAATTACTTCCATCCACCAAGCGTCCACACCAGGATTCAACTTCAAAGTATTTGCATTTAAAAGAATTGAACTATTTATTCTGAAAATGCCAGACTCTGATTCAGCCTAACTTTGTTTAACGCTATGCATGATTATATTTGAGACATTGGCCAGAATAATCAACCTACAGTCAACCGCACTACAGGCGTTACGTACCCCTGATAGTGCTTGGGCACTATGCGATGGGTACGACCAGTACCCCGAAATCGAAATTTTCGAGAGCCCGCGCCGGGAATAGAACCCGGGACCGCCAAGCCACAGTCAGTCGCCATACCGACTAGGCTACGACGAGTCGTACTGTCATGAGCAATCTAGATATTTTTTTCAGAATCAATACACATTTTAAATAATTATGTGTCCACACATTTTCAGAATAATTCTTGATGGGTTAGCAATTCCAGGGTAGCTGCAGTCATTTGAATTTAACGCTATAATACAGCAATCTTTTATTTATTATTTTATGACTATTCTAAATTTGGGGGGTTCTGACTTTGGGCACTTATTCTGGTTTACTTTAATTAAATAATTCTAATACAGCCGATGGATTTGTCCATGCTCGGGGGTGGCTTAATCCTCCGGTCACATTCGGTGGCTGGAGTGATGCGGCATTTTGTCGCTTAAAAAAATCATGTCGCGGTTTCTACAATATAAAAGAAATTCAAACCGGCCACCAAGTGAAACAACACGGGACAGAAACCGTGAAAACTCGACTACGAGTTGGATTCCCGTTCAATTATACACTCATTGTCGACTACCACATATTTTTTACTACTGGTTATTTTAACCCTCTGACTGTATTACGGCTGGCTGCCGGTTACCAAGGATTTGCAACCGATGTAGACAATTTTTTGTATTTGTCTCTTTTGAACTGCAATTGAACACATTGCCTTGCCATCATTGACTGCCGTTGAACTTTCCTTGTGAACCAAATGTAAGCACATGCACGAGTACATCGTTAATTAGTTGTGGCACGGTTCCGACAAAAATTATTTTAATTAATGCACGCACGAAAACGTGTTGCCGTTTCCCATCTGACGGCAGACAGTGAATCAAGCTCTCGCGATTAGTTGGTTGGTTTAATCAAATTTGTCACGCGTCCACGGGCAATTATCGGACTATTCGCAACACCTATCGGGTTAAATTACCGGGTCACTACGCCGCGACTTGGCAGAGACTGCTGCACTCTGGAAACTGTGACCCGCTGATCGACTCGCTATTTCCACTGGACCGTGACATGTGGAAATTTGAATTCACCAAAAGCGCCTCCTAGATAATTAGCCGACAAGGTGTCTCAGTTATCTGCGATGTTATTGGTTTGTACACGAATCACCATCATGGACCTGTGTCTGAACAGCCAATAAGATCGCAGATAATCAAGCCAACTTGGGCGACACCCAAACTCGTCGCGGGTCTGCTCTCGTTCGCGATTTAACTTTTCGGGTTTAAAATTAATTTTCCGGACCCAGCTCAATCATTTCCGCACGGACAACTATCTTCCTGAATTATCTATCCGCCCATCCACTCTCATTCAATCTGTGCACAACATACGCCCAATTCGCATATCCTCATTCCTGGCTTCCATATTCAGCCTCCTGACGCCTGCATTCCAGGATTGTTGTTTTTCTGAGCACACCAGACCATCCAGCACTCACACAATCTAATCGCCCTCACCATGAGGCAAATAATGTGTCAAGACTGAACTCCAATAGTGCTGAAACACATATATTACAATTACAATATGTACCCACAAGCAGCCCCCAAAAGAGGGGCCTATGGCGGAGGTCGAACGACCAGTTGTATCTGAGATATTTGTTAAGGAGGTCCAGAACTAGAACTAGA
>JAQGBY010004882.1:0-15686 GCA_034698785.1 Mycogona germanica | reverse complement strand
TGGTCGTTCGACCCCCGCCATAGGCCCCTCTCTTGGGGGCTGCTTGTGGGTACATATTGTAATTGTAATTGTAATACCGAAATTGGAAATGTGCTTCTGTTAATGTCTCCTGGCTGGACTTCAGCCAAAAATTACAAAAAATACAGTAAAAATAAGTAGAACTAACAAGATTGTCTACTTTTAAAATTGATGTAAAATATAGCCATTTTCAACAAAATATAACTCAAAGAAAAACCATGAATATTTTACATAAAGTAGGTCTCCAATTGCTGGACAAGATACCAAAGAAAAACAGTAACAATATAAGATACACCATTACACCTTATGATTTACTGATCAACAAATATCATAGCAATATTTATTAATAACACCGCCGAGAAATATAGCAGCCTGAAATTACACATAGTGTGCAGTAGTATTTCGTGATTTGAAAAAAAATTCGTAAAAATCTTAAGTTGCCCATATGAAACCACTAGTCAGTCTGCACCCATACAATATCAGCAGGTTGATGTATAAATATATAGACAGAAGCCCAACGAGCCAATACAATAAGCACAATCACATTTGCCGGTATCCCCTCAGCGAGAAATGCCAAATGAGTCGGCCATTTTCCATTTCCCTCCCACCAACTCAGTTGGCACGACCCGGTTGGCGTGCGCCGGTGCAGCGGTCAGAATGATGAGCGGAGAAAAATAGAAAATAGAAGAGACTGGGGCAAAAAAGAAAAAGAAAAGAAAATAAACGGCGACCGCGATGCCGTGATGTCAGCCCGACATGAGTGATTGAGAGTTCGCCACGTCGAGTGACGCCATTGCGTTGCATAGAGCGAGGGCAGAGAGGAAGGGAGGGGGTGAATAAGGAAGATCGATAGTACGTGGCCTATCGGGGGCGGCGGCAGTAGCCTATATTCATGTGAGGGGGCGACGCCGGTCGGCGCGTTTTTATTCAAAGTTAACGCGCATTTGATGGCTGGCCTAAACGAGGGCCACACCACACACTACATATATATACATAGAAACGCACGCGAGAGTTGGCAAAAGTCGTCGCGTCGCGTGACGTTTTCCACTCTTCACTTTTTGACGCACTATCCATTACGTCCGCCCTCTCTCTCTCTCTCTGCCCCCTGCCACCGCCGCCACCACGTCCGTCGTCCGCGTGCCCATATGTGCGAATGCCGTCGACTCGTCTGACCGTAGATGGCGGAACCGGAAGAGGAAACGTGCGTCCTCCCACTGCAAGCTGCCGTTCCATCTCTCGCTCTCGCGTGAGGAGCCCTCCGCCATGCCTGACGTCACGATCCCTCCTCCCCCCCTCCTGTCTGCAGTCATGGGGGTGTCTCCTCGCTGGACCCTGGGATGGATTCATTCCATAATGCGTTTGCGAAAATTCCGCAATTGCATAAGAGTAAACCAATTACTTGGGCATGTTGTTGAAATCGTGTAAACAATAACGAATAACTAAGATGGTGGGGTGGGGAATGGCAGGTCTACAATTAGAAACTCGGCAACGAAGATAGTTTAAGCGTAAAATTTAAAACATCTTCTCCAAGATAAATTAAGAAAATGAAAATTTGCGAAATACAAAAGACAGACGTAAGAACTCGCCAAAGACTTTCGTCAATACCCAATAATTTTTATAATTTAACAAGGAATTTTTTACCGTTTCTTTTGCTATCAAGAGAAGATGTTTTAAATTTCACGTTGAATCTATCTTCGTTGCCGAGTTTCTAATTGTAGTCCTGCAATTCCACACCATTCATTTTCTTTAAATAACAAATAACGTGAGATGTTTTATTGAATTTCTATTGTTAGTGGAAACAGTCGCAGCATGTTTTATTGTGATATCTTATATAATTCTTGTGATGAAAGACCCTTTGTTGCAATTTTATTTTGTGGTTGGTTTAAAAAAATCACCATTATTTGTTAGGTTGGAAGGTTTTATATTTTTATTGCAGACACCTGAACACGAAAGGAACTTTTATGAGTTTCTCTGAAATAAATTTGCATCGAGCTGTGCTTTGGGTGAAATAGAACTATTTAAAAAATGGTGAAGGTCTTAGGTGGGAATATCGATACCGGACCCTCGGTGCTGGCTCTCGTGACGACCAACCATACTTGTCATGTATATTTGAAAAATACAGTATTTGTAGAGCGTCGAATATTATCTGTCTGACATTGACATGTTCGGTGTAGCAAAACAGTTATTTAGACTATCAAAGTCACTTCACTTTTTACTATTATTTATTTCAAATTTATATTTTTCTGCACCATTTGTAACAGTTACTCTTATTTACGGGCATACGTCTTCGTATTTTGTACACATAACAATATGATTCCATAATTACATTTAAATTGACATACTGTACGGAGTATGTTTGCATTTCTAAATGATTTTTCTAAATGAGTAACGGAGTTATGGAGTAAATGGATACAATTATTGACTTAATCTGTTGAATGAAATTTGCATACATAATTATATCTACAACATTTTTTTATTTGAGATTTTGAGTTAAATCTTTTAAACAATTTGAAAAGGGTTAACAATTTGAACGATATTTATAAAAATAGCGACAGTGTTATTTTGAAGAAGTGGAGACGCCATTTTTAAACCTTTTGGCGAAGAGTTGTTTTTTAAGAAACTTTAAATGGCTGATTTATCGAAAAATACCCAAAATTGAGATCTGAAATAATTTGTGCTCGTCTACAAATGTGAGGATCGTGGACTACAGCTCAAATGTTATTCAATTTATTCAAGCCGCTCGTAAGTAAGCGTGGAATCACTCAGTTTGAAACTTAAGATTATAAAATAGATTTCTTGAAGAAATCTCGTGCATTTGCTGGTCACATATTATGGAATTCATAACTGACATCAAACTTAC
Source organism: Mycogona germanica (assembly GCA_034698785.1). Classification (NCBI taxonomy): domain Eukaryota; kingdom Metazoa; phylum Arthropoda; class Diplopoda; order Chordeumatida; family Chordeumatidae; genus Mycogona; species Mycogona germanica. The sequence continues at coordinate 12,808 of JAQGBY010004882.1, read as the reverse complement.
ATCATAAATTCAAGGCAAATCTAACTCCACCATGTTATGAATTCCCCATTTCCAACTACTCGTACTTGATCCACCCTCTCGTTATTCGCAATCTCATCGACATGTTAGAGAGTATGAATGTGATGCAGAATGCTGGAGTATCCAAAAAATCCTCCGTAGATCCTGCAAATCAAATTAACTTGCCACTTTAGCTAAAAAGAGAATCACATTTTCGGGACAAAAAAAATGGAAGCTCTCTCTTAATCTGAGTTTATTCAACCGGTGCTTGATGCAACTTACCCAGTCTAGAAAACTATTGAGAAACCGAGAAGAAACAGATTTATTGGGCAGTACCTGCGACAGCAATCTGGTATAGCTTACGTGCAATTAGTGATTGCCAACGTAAGAGGGGCTGCAGGCTTGCTCAAGAGGCAGAAGTGCGGCTTGTCAAAAGCCCCACTTGACAATATCTATCTGAATGACACTCGTTTTCAGTTTCGATGACGTCATATATTAACGCGGGATCTTGAGAGGATATTGTCATGGCACACCAAAGTCCTCGCTCCCTCCCCCTACGACAGCCGCAGTGGTCAGGTCGGAGGCGAGTGAGCGACAGCGGTTGGAACAATTAGATAGCGCTCGCGCAGGGGTGACGGGCCGAGTGACTTCCGGTCCACGGTGACGTTGCACAACGCGGGGTGTCAAGACTTGGAGAGCGTGCACGTGTCTGTGCATATATACAACTTGAGCATGCACGCACGTACAGTATATCCATGAGCTAATGGCGTTTTGACAGTGCTCTGCTTAATGGAAATTCTGATCCGCTCCAGCGAGGAAATGTCATAAAATACCACAAACAACTTGAAGTTCTAGTCCAAATGGAAACATCGGTATTTGGTTTTGGTAAATAAAATGCTGCGCTGTTCTCTGGTTAAATTGTGAAATTACTTTGTCTTCAATTTACATCAAAAACTGACCTTGTTGATGTTGAGTGATCACACTAATTATTCATTGGTTTGGGTGGGGGGGGACTACTAAATTTTATAAAGGCTCCTCATTTATCTCCAACTGAAACCAATTGCAAGCAAAATTAAAACTTTTGTATTGAAAAATACGTTTCTCTCAACACCGAAAACAAAAATAATGTTTTTTGTTCAGATTCTGGAAATGTCTTAAGAAAAAAAGATGTTTGCCAAATGACTCTCGAACATACTTGCTGAACTTGAGAATACTTGCTATTTATGTGGAGACAATTTACATATTTGTTTAATTTTATGTGCGCCTCTTATTGGAACTGGCCGGTCTAGAGCTCAACGGACACAAATGAAAGAGAGCCTACCCAGGACGAGGCTTCCAAAATAAGCCGTCCACGAAAGAATGAACGCGAGACCCATGCAGTGAGAAATCGACAAAAGTTTTGAAGAGATAAAAGGGGCCGGGCAAGGGTGACGATGATTGAAGGCTGGTTTGCTGGGGATGTACATGATGTGGGGGTGGGATGAGGTCTGCATATATGTGTATATGTGCTGAATGGTAGGGATCAACCGTCACAGATTTATGCTATTAATAACTTATTCGGACTCAGCAGATGCGTGGAGACGGCCTGTCATTAATAATACATTTTCCCACTGCCACCACTATTTTGACGCGACTTTTGAACACCGCTGTAGCAGACACTTGTGCACCCGGGATGTAGTTTTTTTACTGGGACGAGCTCACCACAATTTTGAAATTTGATTCACCTTAGTGCGTAATTAGCACCTTCTAAATGAAAACTGTGATATCTTCTTCCTGAAAGCTTCTGAAAGTATTAAGAAAAAAATGTTTTTTTTGCTGAAAATAGTTTAACCGTAATTTGTTTGTACTGCGTTCTAATAATAATACTGAGCTTTGTTTAGTTTTGTTTATTATCTTTAGTTTGATCAAGCATTTAGGTGTTTGTTTTTTGTGTTAAGTTGGTTTTGATGCGTTTATTTTGGTTATGTTTGTTATTGGTACATTAAATAGAAAGTTAATCTAATCTCTGACTGACACCAACGAAATAAATAATTGTGCTGTAAGTTCCTAATCAAATCTGGTTGATCTGTTAAGAGATAACGAATTTTTTGACTTTTTGTTGTGTTTCACGAAACGTGACTTTTGTCAATGAAATGTTTCTCCGATTTTGTTTCTTTTTACATTTCTTATGATTTGAATGCGATTTCGTATTCCACACAATATTTGATACAAAGTGCGAACGCTATTTTCTTGCAGCGTTTGTGATGGACTCGCCCAAAACTTACCGCCATATTGACGTTGACAGTTGCGCTAATTCATGTTCAGTGTTTGGTGAGCAATGAATAAGTAGCCGAGGCTTTTTGGTGGTGACGATGTGTTTGGCCACGCTTGTTGCAGACATTAATTAAGTGGCTTAGAGATCTGCAACTGAAAACTTGAGGTCGCGCCTCCACTGTGAGCGCTCGAGTGATGAGTGATTGCCGCAAAGCGTGCGACCGAGTAATAAGCCCGCGAATGTCGGTGACATTTTCGGGATTGCTCGTTGAAGTTTACCGCAGTGTAAATGAAGTAGGGATCGTAGATCAACACACCTCACTTACGCTAAATGGGCAACTCGAATGGAAATCCGATTTCAAATTTGAAAACAATTTTTGTCGATGATAAAATTATATTCAATAAAAATGGGGGCAAGCCCGGGACAAATTTCGTCCGGATGTCCCGGGCTTGTCCCCATTTTTATTGAATATAACCCAGACGTTCTTCTTCCTACTCTATTGATAAAATTATATTAAAAACGATGATAAAAAATTATTGAAGAAAATCCAACATTTTATGGAACTGAAGTTTGCATAATCCAAATATACGAAAGTAAATTTTTGAAAAGGGACTATGTTAAGAACTGTCAAATCGAAATTTTTGTTAGCACAATTCCAGTAAAGATTGTTTGGCGCAACTGAACTATTCGAAACCACAAGTCTAATGACCATTTTTTTATATCCTTACACTCCAGGTAGGTTTTTGCAGTTTTGATTTTTACGATTTCGATATTCATGATTTTTTCTCGTTGGTCGTTGATGCATATTCAATCGGACAACGAAAAAAAAAAAGACCAAATAGGCTGCAAAGATCGTTTTCACTGTGACGTATGGACGAAGGCATACACGATAACTCCATCTTCGTTTCTTTTTTGGCCGAGACTGCTCCAACCAAAACTACGAGAAGCATATGAGTTGTGTGGAGTAAAGCGGACTAGAGGGAAGGATGGAGGAGAAAGAGCGGCGGCTGGCGTATAATATACATGTACATAGAGACATGCAAAAACCTTGCCGCAATATGATAAATGTGTTTGTGTATGACTGATGAGATTGTCAAGATGTGTACTAAAATGTTAAGCATCGCCGAGTGCGTTGCATCATTCGCCGCAAACCGGCATCAACATTTTCTCTATCAATCATACGTAAGCAGAGAGCGTGGCAAGCAGCGGCCATGTTGGCCATTCGTGGCACAGAAACCTGGGGTTGGCTGAACTAGTTGAATTTCCAGACGTTGAATTTCCACTCAAGACGAGTCGAGATATGCTTAATTAATCTAGTCTGGGGAAATAATAAGTGGATGTCAACTTATTATTTACTTGCTTTTGTCTGGTTGAGACAATAAGGTATAGGTTTGTGTTCGGTTCTTCCTTAGTGTCATGTACCAGAAGGTAGTTTAGAGAAATGAAATTAGTAAAGTATCTCATGTCTTAATTTCAAATGGGTGACATTTGTTTTAACATTTGCATGCACTTAATTACGAATTTACATTTTTATCTTTTTTTAATCCATTTTAGATCACATTTCTGCTGTCAGTTGGCTTACTAGATAGTGCTGCGGCTAGAAATAATTATATTTAAAAAAATGAATGATCACAAAATTTAAAAATAAATTCGCAAGATACATAAGTAATATGACCGTCCAATTCGGCCATAACAACTACGAATTTTTTCAAATTCCATGTTTGATGAAGTTGTAGGATGATGAAATTGATTTCCATTGTGGCTCACATAAAATATGCATTTTTTAAAATTACCGCTCAAAGGGGCGATCGACAGTTGGGAATATTTTTGTAAAATATTAATTTTTTGGTGACAATGTTTTGAGCAAGTGATCTTTGAGTCCAGATTAAGAGAAGAAAAGTAATTATTGTACGTAAATTTCGCTTTGCCAAAGTTTCCCGTTATTATTGAACTATTATTGTTTCATGGAACCAAATCAGTCCGAAACGTAAACCACTCACTACATGACACTCAGCTTTAATTCTAATATAGTACATAGCGATAAAGTGAGGTAATAGGTTGGCACCTGGCACTACTTACCTGCGAACATGTTAAGGGGAGACTCGAATCCGTTCAACCGCTCCGTGCGACTGCGAGGCAACTGCCTTCCCCGTAATAGATGACTTCAGCTCGTGCGTAGGCCTAAAATCCATTACTCGTCGGATCCCGTCCATACCTTATGCCGTGTCGACCATACACTGTACATATAGTGCTTTATAAACATGCACACTTTTGCCCCCGCGCTGCAGAGTGCAGACGCGACTTCGATATTCTTGATTTCCGTCTCTCTTCCCAGCTTCTTCACCGACCAAAACTTATTTATACAGTTTTAATCACACGCAAGGCATTTGATGTGCTTCGCCTTAAAAAGCTTCAATACACAGACTTGCTTGAACTGTCGAGTAAAAGAAAGATGACGTCACGGATGTAGTGTGTTGGAGATTGAGAGACCTCGCGGGACAATTTCATTGGTATCTGTTTATTGGTTTCACCATTTACTTCACCATAGAAGCTTGAATTATAGAAAAGCTTTGTCGGGCGTCGCCACTGTCGTCAAAGAGCATATTTAACCAGTTCAGACTATGCACTATTCAATAATTGGCTTACACGATGTTTACCCGGTTATAAAATGTCTGCATTAGTACTTTTTTAAAATTGTCCGTCCCAGATCCTTGATTGTTTTAATCTAGTTAAGGGGATTTGTGGATGTTGGTTGTCTGCGTCAAAGGTTCGGCGACTGCTTTCCGAGAGGCTTTGCGAATATTCAAAAAAATATTTTTAACACGTTTAAAGTGACGGCTGCTCATCATGGATTTTTCGAAGGAACTTTCTGTCATCAAAAAGCGTCACCAGCGCCGTCACCGACGAGAGATTGCACTATGCAAAGTGGTTGCTTGTCATTCTCCAACAATGACCCGAAAAATTAGTATAACGAGTTTGGCAACGGATATGTTATATTTTTTATCTTATTTATATATTTTTATCTTTTTTATTACAGTTCGCTGTTCGTATCTGTAATTTGGTGGCGGCACTTGTTGCTAGTAGAATACATATAGAATACATTTTAATAAAAAATATGTAGCTCACAGATTATGCAATTTGTCGAGAATTTATTATATTCACAAATATTTGACATCATCGATTGAAAATGATCATAATTTATAAATGGGTGCTCTGATGAATCTAGAGCTCTCAAATTTACTGTCTAATGTAAATTCCTAATATAAAATCGACGACAAAACATTTTTTAAAAATCTGTTTTGTTTGTTTGACTTTCAGTTGTCTTTACTTCATGAATCCTGTTGAGTTGGACCAATGATTAGTTTTGCAAATGGTGTCGACCTTATTGTTTCCAAAGTGGCTAAAAATAATTTACGAATATACGAACTCTTATATAACGACTACTCGATTTATTCTACTCGTATTTAGTGCCACTGGAGCAAAACAGATCGTTTAATATTTTATTACTGAGCAGGCTGTAGTAAAAATTTTCATTTCGTGTACGCCTGATGCTACAACGTCTTGGAGAGCGAGTGCAATACTTTGCTGATACGTTCGTTGGACGTGCTATTTTTTGTGTCATAACAAGGAAACACATAAGTTATTGATAATTATCACTTTGAACTTGCCTATATGTACGAGTATGGAAGTCCCCGTTGGAAAAATCGCAATTACAAAGTTTATTCGTTGTGTGCGCAATATGGGAGCGCCAGTTCGAGGTTCGCAATTCGCCCGACATTACACGTAACTCGACTTGATAATAAGATAATCTTATGCGGGGGGGAAAAGGCGAAGGCTACACGCTCGTGTCACCATCCATTTAAACATTAATTCCTGAATGTGCCAGTGCCATTTTTTGGAATTATGGAAAGCAAATCCCCCCTCGGTGCGTTTCTCTATAATAACAAATGGTGGAGGCATTCAAAGGCATTTGCTGTTGTTACATCCTTCCCCACTCACTCACTGCATGCCGGGGGTTAAATTATTAATGCCTATTTCGAAGCTCGGCCGAGCTGCAGTTAAAAAATGCACTTTTATATGTTATAAGATGAATATTGTATTAAGCAATCAACAAACGCGAAAATTATAATATAAAAACGTCCTAATAAACAATCCCGCCAACACATGAGGCCACGCTGTGCTCACAAACGATGCGGAATGTATTGTTTTCGTTCTGTTAGCGTTCAAGAACCTCAGACGGTTACAATGAAAATGAAATTCTAACCTCATTGTATTTATTCGATATGAAATGTTAGAATAATTGAGAATTAACGAAAATTAAAATGAAATCCAGCAAACTGAGATCGCTCGTTTCATTGCTTTATCTCTTTATTACAAAATATAATTTTTGAATAATTTTTGAGTCAGTGGATTCTTCGTACATAAACTACGATCAACTAATCCATTCTTTTCGATTGTATATATATACGAGTTTAATTGATAATTTGTATATTAATTTTTTTTTAAATTTCAAAAGAACTTCAATTTGAAATTATCGCGCATAAACTTATTTACAATATTTATTTTAAAAATAGCTTTAAAAAATTAGCCTTAAAAAGTTATCGCGCATAAACTTATTTACAATATTTATCTAAAAAAAAGTTTTGTAATCAATTTCTCCCAAATGTCCCACTTTCATAATTTAAGTTGTAACGAGTAGATTTTTTAAAATGTCTGTAACGTCATGATTATTAATTAATAAATATTTGTTCGCTTAATTAAAATTGTTGTGTATTGGTGAAATCAATTTATAGTTTTCTACTTTGGCTATCAACAACATTAATTTTTTCAGTGAAAATTTCAAGTCCTGTAAAAGTGACTGTCACCGTGCAGTTTCGTAATTGCTAACGAGCCCCGAATTCATTCCGATCGCGTTCACCGAGAGATCGTTTCTGAACAGAAGAATTGTCAACGACGATATAGTTTAAAGTCGCATTCTCCGGGCGTTATCGTATAAAGCTTTCATATTGGAGTCCCAGCGTGAGCGTCGGGGAGGCAAAGTGGAAAAGCGCAAATTCGCTAAAAGATTTTACCGAGTAATCCAATTACAGATCAAGAAAAGTCACTACTATAAAATTTCCTAAACTAATAAAAACACCATCTCTCTATATACATGTATTGTCTTGATTGTACACACGAATAGAACTCGCAAGCCTTTTAGAAATACCGACTTTGTTGGAGTGCATTCGCTCCTGAGACCACTACTTAAAAATCCTAATATCTCTTAATATTTCTGTATTGTGAAATATTTTCCAAAAAATAAAAATTGTTGCCAGGACTATAAAAGTACATGATCTGGTTTTATTTTTTTTAAGAAAGTGGAACTTTTTGTAAAGTTCTGAACACGATTGAACCTTTCACGATTTGCACCTTAGAAATGACGTTTTTTTTGGTGTAACCCACATATGAGATTAATAATTTCAATTGACCACGGCATATTTAAAATTTTTTGACGATATTCTCGTAAATTGTGTTGGTTGGTAACCCACCTTCGCTTTTTTCTCCTTCTTCTGCCACTTTTTCTCTTTTCTTTTCTTTTCTCTACGTATCCTTATTATTATTAGTGTTGTATTATTTTGTCTTAGTTTATTCAAAATTGAGGGGGGTTAAAAAGGGTATATTATTTTTGGTCAAAATATAGGATAATAATTTGGCGTCCACCTCCACATAGCCGCTGGATTTGTCCAGGTTTGGGGTGGTGTGAGTCCTCCCTTTCAGTATGAATGGGTGGGAGTGGGTGGGTGGGTCATTATGAATGTATGCCCCCAATTAAAAAATAATAAATAAATAAAAATTGAACCCGTTTGACGAAAACAAAGTAGACAATTTAATGGAGTAGGACTTTGTCTAACGCGGCCGAAATTGCTTCAATGTACCGATGCTTCGACGCGCGTCACTCGGGGTGCGTTAGACCACACGAAGCAAATTTGTTGAACCGCTTTGAGTTCAATTTTGATTCGCGAAGATAGATAGAAATGACGCGGGGGTTCTCAGTAGGACATAAGCCTAAACGCGTTGTTTTCGCCCAAAAGTTATTATATCTAAGCCGACCGCAGCATGTGGGGGGGAGTTGAGGGGGAGTTGAGAGGGGGGATGAACAACCATAGAGTCGATGTCTATAACTTACGCGCCAGTCTCGCTTCGAAGATGAAGCGAGAGAAAGAAGAAGAAAGAAAAAAAAATCTCTCGAGTTTCATCATTTATAAAGGAGCGGAAATTTCTCCATCAACCGAGCGCGAAAACTCTGGAGAGTCGCGAGGTAGGGGGTGGTGGTGGTGGCGGTGGAGATGAGGGGGTGGTGGGAGGATGGGGATAAGGAGAGCACACACACACAACGCTCACAGGGCTGCGATCAAGTTATCAGCGGGGAAAGTAAATAACATCGTTAAGATGATTTTATAAAGATGCTCCCCCGTTTTCCGTGTTGTTCGCACGTCGGCCAATTTGTGCTAGATTCGTCGGCCAATTTGTACCATTTATAACAAATGAGCGCGTCCAATAACCGGGGTAGGCCTAACGTGGGAGTGCCGTGGGAGATTATGCGTTTATCCAATGTGGGGGTGCCCCCGGAGACCCGAGACCACTTTGGTTGAAGCGATTCATAATTTCGCGTTTGTCTTTGACCCCAACGAATCGGTTGATATCGAGTTCGATTCAGCTGAAGTCTCCTCTGAGCTCCTAACCTTCAATATTCGATCCTCAACTGTTTGGGGAAAACCAACAAGTTAAGAAAACAATATAAGACACGTACTTCGTATTTTAAAGTCATTTACAGTGGAATGAGATATAATTATACTAGTTGTTTGTTAATGTATAAAAATAAAAAGCTATCTGGCGGACGTGCGCAAAGACCATCAAGAAGTATTTATATTGGTTACAATTGATACATCAATCATCTATTCATTGTTTCAGCGGTTCACATTGCTTATCACAACGTGATTATACATGTACTGAACATATACATTTGTACGTTTAGTCTAAAACTGTGGCTAAGAACGCCGTGACCAACCGTTTTTCGCAAACGACATCTAATGATATTTTTATCTCTAATTACGATCGCTTTATTGGTAAAATGTATGCATCCTCACAACATACACTTCCATTCGCTGATGGGAATCTCGCATCCGAGTTCCGTACTTTTATGTCTGAAGAAATCAATGATTGTAAAGTTTCATTGAAATTGTTTCCAACCCCCCACCTACTTATATTTCATGATTTGCACCCACATCGTTATGTTTCATATCCGCCAGTCGAAATAAGAAAATAAACCCGGATATATATATATAGACCTAGGCCTTCCTATTTGAAGCCATATGTAATGCGCTCGTAATACTCGCTGTTATTTGCCGCAAAGAGCTTCGCTTACAAGTGAGTTTGGGGAAACACCATCGAGAAAAAGTCACCCAAATGCCAGATAGAGAATCAAATTTAAAACGTATTACAGCTTCCTGCTCTCTCTCATATACAGTGTATATATGTGTGTGTGGCAGTCGCGACATAATACGAATTCAATTTAATGACATGTCTCTTTTTCCCCCTGTTACAACCTATTCTTTTATAGTCCTAATATTAGAGATTCACGGATATACTAAAGAAACAGTAGCTGTATGGGAGGCTCGATGTGTGTGTGTATAAGAATTTTTTTAAAAAACCGCACGCCTTATGCGAACGAAAATGTTTTTTTTATCTACGTGCACACATGCATATTTAACAGAGGGGGAGGGGGTGGAAGACGGTTGAAGGTGGAAGCTTATAGACTTGCGGATTTTTTTTATATAGATATATGGAACCACTAAAGTTTTTTTCTCCTCCCTCAAATCCTTCTGGTTTTTCCGTGTGCCGCTCGCTGGCGGCATTAAGAGGCATAAAAATCTAGCCCAATAATTTAAACGGAAAAAGTCATTGCACAAAAATATAGACTTGTTTAAGTGGAAAAGAAAATCTGTTCCCTTTTTTGGTTTTTTTCATATGTGCTAGCTGTAATGGAACTTCGGATAGATATCACATGCCTACATATATATGCTTGAAAGAAAGCTGTGTGTAAAGATGGATTCACTTCGTAAGATAACAAACCGGCACTGCCTATTTCTTGAAATGAGCCCACATAGTAGGAAGACTTCCTGTAAAATAGGTTATTCGTGGATACTTTAATGAATGGAGAAAGTTTGCTTTTTATTTTCAATATCACAACACATGAAGAGTACGAAATAAATTTCAAAAAAGCCAATAAGCTATTACGACTAACCACTTATCCAAGTCAGAAATTCTGCACCAGGGTATATAATTAATAAAAAATATATAAAGGGCTTTTATTACACTAAAATATCACATACATGGAATATAAATTTTAAATTATATTTACATATTTACGGTGCTTTTGTACAGGTACTTAATGTTAAAAGAACAACATAACATAATACACGAGTAAGTCATTGCGATGAATGTCTCTGAAGTCACACATCTAGCATTGGATTTAATGAATGGTTATTGATATGAATTTATTACATACTTCCATATTTTATTTAAAATTTTCACAAAAATATACACTGTATTTTGTCGTGGATACGTCTATAAAATCACGGTGCATTTCAGAAATCCTGACTCAACGGAAGTTGTCGCGGATGTACACCGTTTCTCACACATGCGCACTTTGATTCATCTTACACGACATTCAAATTATTGCAGCATGAGGGCGGTCGTGTTAAATAATTGATGTTTAGAATATTATTTAACTGGGTTTGCCGGCTTGTTGAAATTACTCTTGCTAGATGTACTTGCATAAAGTCATTTTATTTCTCCAATTTTACAAGTTTTGATGAAAATGCATTTTCGCAAGAAACTAGAAAGCGTTTGTTTGCATCAGATATGGAATTTCAATCATTTGATTCCTCTGCGAAAGTCTTATACGCGTTACTCCATTCAGCGTAAGGAAGCGATTTGCACCTCCATTATCTCACACTCACCACACAGTGCAGTCTCACGAGAAATGTAAACAGTCGATATTTGAATATCCTCACTGTGGTATAATAAATATACATACATTTCGTGTTAGGTGATATCTACAATTCAGTTATTTGCATTTGCCAAACGCATTTGCTCAATAATGAAAAAAGCACGTTTTTATGCCCTAGACGTGCGAGATGGCTCCACGACTCCTTTACGACTGAACTAAAATTTCACTGTGTGTGTGTGGAGTCGGGTTGCTGCTCATCGAACAGCCAACGTCATTATTTCCGTCAATATTGCAATCACTTATTAGCTGATTTATGAACAAGTGTGTCAAAATACGAGAAGTTTTAAATCGTCTTTTAACTTTTCTTTTGGAAATATCGACTTAAGCACACTGATTATACGCGTAGGATCTTAGTTTTAAAAATGGAAATTACAAAACAGATACTCGTGAATACTTTATTGATGGTAACCCTGAACCTTGTTCATTGGCAGATATGTGATAAACAAACGATTAGCTTGACTAGACAAATTGAAATTAGTTATTTCGGGAATGGGGTCTTATTTGATCCTGGTAAAATTTATAAATTGACGTTACAAGATATTCTGAATAGGGTTTCATTGATTGTGATTCCACGCATTTGTAATGCAACACTAATTATTTTTATTTCTGGTTGTGCCTTACAGCAAACGCTGATTTTTTGGTGATTCTACTTACCACATAATGGCGATATCGTATTAACATGCAGTTCTGATTTCAAAAGAGATTAAAATTAAAATGAGATTTATTTCTTGAGTTTCTTAGTTGCAACTAACTCTATCTCTCTCTCTCTTCTGTGAAGGAGCTCCGCGCATTTAAAGACGGTGGCGAACTACTTAGGAACCGTTGATGTCGGTAGGCCAAGAACACTCGCAAATGCATGCATATGCATAGACATAAAACAGAAAGAAAAGAGTGCGCCCCTGCGGCAACGTTTCGTTTTCGTAGAATGCAGGGCCTGTATATGTAACGAGACATTTGCGTTTTATTTTCACTTCAATGTGTTCGCGATTGTTGAAGTGACAAAAAGATATTAGAAGTCGAGCCCAAAGCAAACTGCGCGCGCCCGCCAACACAAAAGCTTTTCTTTCCTCTTGGAAACACGCACTTCTTCCCATCATTACCCGTTTTAACGCATTCATTATACCCGCCTATGAACATGTATTCATGTACTCGTATATAGGGGGCGTAGACGGGGTGGGGGCGCCACGATCGCGTCGTACATGGCAATCTCATCACCGCACCCCCGCATCGTGTCGTCCCCCCCCACCTCCCTGGTGTCCTCCTGAACACCAACGTTCATAGATATTTTCAATTTAAAAGATGCGACTACAGTGAAATAAATACAATCTAAAAGAAACACCTCTTACATGAAATGTCATCACCCAATCAAATATTTTTTAAACGTATTTTAGGGGTATTGTTTTTTAGAGGAGGATCAATATAAAATTGATTCTATATTATAAAACAGAGATTTTGATTTTCATGTCCGGAGACTAACTCACGAACGGCTCAATGAAATTGCATAA